>JAQZBX010037084.1:0-23926 GCA_029593785.1 Cabassous unicinctus | reverse complement strand
TTGCAGGATAGCAAATTCTTGGCTGGATTTTTTTTTTTTCTTAAAGCACCTAAACGATGTCATACTACTGCCTTCCTGCCTCCATGGTTTCAAAAGAGAAATCAGCATTGAATCTTATTGAATATCCCTTGTATGTGAAGGATCTCATTTATCTTGTTGCTTTTAGTACTCTTTCTTTGTCTTGAGCATTGGGCAATTTGACAGGTATATGTCTCGTGGTAGGCCTGTTGGGATTTATATTGTTTGTGGTGCACTGCACTTCTTGGACATGTACGTCCATGTTCCTCAATAGAGTTGGGAAATTTTCAGCCATTATTTCCCCCACCACTCCTTCTCCCTGCTTTCCCTTCTCTTTTCTCTCTGGGATGCCTATAAAATATATGTCTGTGCATTTTTTGTTGCCATTCAAGTCCCTAATTCCCTGCTGGATTCTTTCCATCTGTTCTACTATCTGTCTGATTCCAGATGTACTGCCCTCCATATCACTGATTCTTTCATCTGCCTATTCATCTGTGCTGCCATAAGCTTCTTGCGTGTTTTTTATTTCTTGCACACAAGAAATCAAAAATATTCTGGAAACAGATTAAAAAAAAGAACTTTAAAAAAAATAACAGATCTCAGAAAACCTAAAATTAAATGAATGACTATATATTCCCTGTCATAAGAGATCAGCTGCATGCCTGGTAGCTAGGTGTATCACTCTCTGGATAACTTCTCTAAGGAGACCTGGGAATCAAACAGGCAGCTTCTGATATGCAGGGTGGGAATTTCTCCAATGAAGTAAATTTTCCACATAGGTTAATTAGGCTTCTGAAAGCTATCTATGCCCTTTCCCTCAAGTGTTTCAGACTTCTACAGCTTGCTAGAGTACTACTGATTAGGTGCCTATCCCTTCCTCCACTATAATCTAGTTCACCTCTCTCCCCAGGCAGCTGCCTGAGTATATCTCTCCTCCCCTTTCCCTATCAGGTTGAGTTCCCTTCTGAGATTCAAAGAGGGCTCAGTTGGCCAAACTCACTACAAAAAAACTCCTTTCTATACTCTGTCAAACCTCTCTTCTTCCCAGGGAATGCCCCCTCTGAGTCCACTGTAGCAGCAAGACAGGGGGTCCACTGAGGCTACATGTGCTAAATGCAGGGTATATGTGTCAATTCTGGCCACAAGGATGAGCAACTCACAGTATTCTTTTCACTTTTTTATCTTCCCAGTACCCTCCTATATGACTCAGAGAACTTTCTCATTCTATATATATCCAATGCAACTCTTTTATATAGGTTTCTACCTTTTCTCCACTGATTTTGTGAGAGGGTTGGACCCTGGCTACCTACTTCAGTGCCATTTTCCCTGAGGCATCTACATGTGACTCTTCTGTCCTTTTATTTGAACCCATAATTATCACTATACTTGATAAATATATGTCCCAGAGGGTTAAATATGTGTTCTGTCTATGTGCCAGTTGAGCCTTGAATTTCATCAGAGTTGCAACACATACTCTCCATTCCATTGGACTCACCCAGGACAACTTAAAAGGAGATGATGATGAACAATGCCCATCCCAAGAAACAGAGAGTGTCTGCAAATTCAAGATAGTGTCATCCAGCTGCACCATGGATCTAAGTTGACTTTCATTTAGAAGCAGAGTGAGCATTGCTATCCCAAAATCCTCACCATCATAAAATCCTCACCATCCTAAAATCCTCAAGATTGTGGAATGAACAGTGGACTAAAGTAATCTTAGTATATATTCTAATAGTATTCTACCATTGACTCATTATTATTCATTGTTATTGTTCATTCCCAAATGTGAAGAGGAAGTCAGAAAAAAATACATGTACAGTAGTGACTAAAACAATAAAATATTTAGGAATAAACATAAAAAAACTTGTAAAGGACCCCTTTACAGACAACTACAAATTGCTTAGAAAGGAAACCAAAGATGACCTAAATAAACAGAAGGACATTGTGTGTATTATGCTGTATTTTGTCAAATGCTTTTTCTACATCAATTGAGAAGACTAAATATTGTTAAGCTGTCATTTCTACCAAAATGACTAACAGAGTAAATGCAGTCCCAATAAAAATTCCAACCATCATTTTGCTGAAATTGAAAAGTCAATTATCAAATTTAATTTGAAAGGTGAAAGAGCACAAATAACCAGAACCATCTTAAAAAAGATCAAATGAAATCCCTACCTCCTGTCTTCAAATATTATTATCTAGCTACTGGTAAAATTATTGTGACCCTGTCATAAAGATAGAAATATTGACCAATGGAACTTAATTGAGTGCCAGAAATTGACCCTCATATCATCAGTCAAGTGAATTTTGACAGGACTGTAAAGACTAACCAGTTGGGTCAGAACAGTATACTCAACAAATTATGCTGGAAGACCTGGATATCCATTTCAAAAAGAATGAAAGAGTATCCCTAATCCAAACCATATACGAAAATTAACTCAAAATGTATGAGAGACATCAACATAAAAGCTAGAACCATAAAACTCCTAGAAGAAAATGTAGGGAAACATCTTCAAGATCTAGTGATAGATTATTGTTTTTTAAAACTTACACCTAAAGTATAAATAAAAAGGAAAAAATGGATAATTGGTCTCTCCTCAAAATTAAACACTTTTGTGCTTAAATGGATTTTGTCAAGAAAGTGTAAAGGCAATCTAGTTGATGGGAGAAAATATTTGGAACCACAATTTGGATAATGTTGTGATTTCCAGGTTATGTAAGGAGGTCATACAAGTGAACAACAAAAAAAGCAAGCAATCCAATTTAAAAATGGGCAAATGACTTAGAGGAAATACAAATGCCTAAAAATTGTACGAAAATATTTTCAATATCACTAGCTATTAAAGAAATGCAAATTAAAACTATGGGATATCAATTCTCATCTTTTAGAATGGAAACTATTAAAAAAACAGAAAACTACACGTGCTGGAGAAGATGTGGTGACATACGAATACTCTTTCGCTATTGGTGGGAATGTAGAATGTTGCAACCACTAAGGAATACAGTTTCGTATTCCTCAGGAAGCTAAATAACTAACTTATGATCCAGTAATCCCTTTACTAGTAATATGCTCAGTAAAATTGAAAACAGGAATGTACACTGATATTCATAGCATCATTCTTAACTGCCAAAAGATAGAAAACAAAAATAAGTGTTCTTCTACCAATGAATGGATAAACAAAATATGGTGTATAAATACTATGGAATAGTATACTGTTGTAAGAAATGAAATTGGAACACATATAACACCACTGATGAACTTTGAGGACATTATGTTGAATAAAATAAACATACACGAGTGGACAAATGCTGAGGTTCTCAGAAATATGAACTAAATATGATTAGTAAATGCATGGAGTTTAAATCTAGAGTATAGGTTATTAGGAGGTAAGATGATGGCTGAAAAGAGGTATTGCTGCTTAAAGTATATTGAATTTTTAATAAGGTTCATTACAGTGAGTTTAACTAACATTGCTGATTTATAAATATGTGGTGATTAAATTGACTTTCTAAAGATGTAGATGTCACTAAAACAAAGCAAGAGAATAATCTAGGAAATGTATAACTTGAACTCGGTGGTGTATGAGGATTATGGATAATAGTACAAATACAGGAATGTCCTTCTATGAACTAGAACAAATGTATGTCTATATTAAAATGTGTTAAGAATATGATGGTACATGGGAAATGCAATTGATGTAACTTATGGACTATAGTTAATAGCAATATTATAATATTCTTGTATCAATAGCAAAGAAGGTACTATATCAATGCTATGGGTCCATAATGGGGGGTTTGTGATTTTTTTTCCCATTGGAGTAAAGAAAATGTTCTAAAATTGACTGAGGAGATGATAGTATACCTCTGTGATCAAACTGAGAGACAGTAGGTGTCCACTTTGTGTGGAGTGCACAGTCATGGGACTGTATAGAACCATGTGATGAAAAATGGACTGTGGTTAAGAGTACAAATAGTGAGCTTTTTATTATAAATGATGAAAACTGTGTAATACTAATACATAGTGAGAATAATAGGGTGGTATATGGAAAAATACACCATACATAAGTTTGGGGCAATAGGTAGCAATAATATTTTTATGTTGTCCATTCACAATTTGTAACAAATATTCAACAAAAATGCAAGGTGTTGGTAGTAGCATGATATTTTGGAATTCTGCACATTATGCATGATTGTTTTCGAAACTCATAAATTCTCTAATAAAATTTAAAAATGATCAAAAAACTTGAATAAATGTTTTTCCAAAGAGAAACCACATATGGGCAAAAGGTACATGAAATGATGTGGAACATCTCTGTAAGGGAAATGCAGATCCAAACTATAATGAAATGTAATTTCATGCCTTTCAGAATGGCCAGTATTTAAAAACAAAACAAAACAGAAAGCTACAAATTCTGGAGATGATGTGGAGAAACAGTAACACTCTTTCACTGTTGGTGGGAAAGAAGAATAGTGCAGCTTATGTGGAAGATAGTTTGGTGGTATGTCAGGAAGCTAAATATTGAACTGCCACATTGTCAGCAATTGCACTACTAGGAGTATATTCAGAAGAACTGAAAGCAAGGATTTGAAAAGTCCTTTGCACACGGATGTTCATAGTGATATTATTTACAATTGCTAAAGCGGGGAAACAACTCAAATTCCATCTACCAATTTATATATAAATAGAATGTGGTATATACACACTATGGTATACTAATTCACTCTAAGAAGATATGAAGTTGGGATGCATATGACAACATGGTTGTAGCATGAGGATATTATTTTGAGTGAAATAAACTAGACACAAAATGAAAACTATATGGACTCATTAATATGAGCTAAATATAATGAATAAACTCATGGAGTTAAACTATAAAGTATAGGTTACTAGGAGATAGAGTGTGAGTTGTAAATAGGGAGCTGATGCTTAGTGTTCACAGAATTTTAATAAGGTTTATTTTAAAAGTTTGGATACAAATAAAGTTGATGGTAAAATTATAGTGAGCATAATTAACATTGCTGATTTATATATGTGATAGTGACTGAAAACAGTAGCCTAGGGATGTAAATGTCAATTGAAAAAAAAAGCTAGAGGATAATCTAAGGACTGTATAACATAGTGAACTCAATGATGGATGAAGATTGTGGTTAATACTACAAATACAAGAATGTTCTTCTATACAGTGTTGAAGAATATGATATTACATAGGAAAATACAACTAATGTAACTCATGGACTATAGTTAACAGTAATATTGTACCATTTTTGCAGCAATGGCACGTAAGTTACTAAATTGATGCTAATGGTCAACAATCAGAGGTTTAAGGGGCTATGGCATTTTCCCTTTTGGAGTAATGAAAATGTTCTAAAATTGAAGTGATGGCAGCTAAACTCTGTGATGAAACCAAGAGCCACTTAGTGTACACTTTGAATGGATTATACAAGACAAGGGACCATAAAACATAGTGAACCCTGTAGGGCAAGATGGAATGTGGTTAAAAGTACAAATATAAGAACATTCTTTCATGAACTATAACAAATATGCAATACTAATACATAGTGTTAATAATAGAATGGTTTGTGAGAAAAATACACCAAATGTAAGATATGGAATATAGTTAGCAGTAATATTTTGAAGATGTTCTTTTATCATTTGTAACAAATGTTCCACAACAATGCAAGGTGTTGGTGGGGTGCTTTATGGGATTTCAGTATGATATGCATGATTGTTTTGTAAATTCGCAACTCTTTGATAAAGAAAAGAAAAGAAAAATGAAATAGTGAAGTGAAGTGACATGACATAAAAGAAATAAAATTCACAGGCTTTCTGCCTCAGCCTTAGCGAATTTTCTAGACATCCAGGGGTGTGGGCTTGTTGAGAAATACATCCCTTCTAAGATAAAGGATAAGCAGCTGCATCTTGATGTTATTACAACCAAAAAGTGCCATGACTTCTGGTGGTCCTCTGGAGATTGGAGGCAATAAATTCCCTATTTGGGTGTACTATTCAGATCAAAATATTAAGTGACCTGAAAGGCTGCTTCCTTTGATTGGGGACCAAAACAAGAGGAATCACTGCAGTAGTTCTAGGTTTCCATGAAAGCTGTTCTGCCACTCAGGTCATATGATCCAGAAAACTCAACACTGTTTAAAGTATCAGTGACAAATAGAGATGCTGTTTGAGGACATTGGCAGGCCCCTATAGGGAAGATACTTAGGACTTTGCAACAAAGCCTTGCCATCTTCATAGACAATCTCCTTTGGAGATATTGCTTGCTATTGTAAGTTTGTAGTTACCAAATACTTAAACATGGGCCACAAAATTACCTTGAGACTTCAGTTTCCCTTTATG
Source organism: Cabassous unicinctus (assembly GCA_029593785.1). Lineage (NCBI taxonomy): Eukaryota > Metazoa > Chordata > Mammalia > Cingulata > Chlamyphoridae > Cabassous > Cabassous unicinctus. The sequence goes on along the minus strand of JAQZBX010037084.1, from coordinate 17,556 downwards.
AACTGTGTTGTCTGAACCATTAACCACATAGTTAGACATGCATATCAGCTCTCTGTCATTATATATGAGATTGGGCTCAAGTAGCCCTTGTAGGCACAAGTACATTACATTATGAAGTGGCCAAAATGCAAGTGCCATCCCCTCCTGCTACAAAACTACTGGCTACTAGTCCACAGCTATGGCCTCTTGATGAGTTTTTTATGATAATTTCATTGAAGAAGAGAAAGACTGGCTGGTTTCAGTGAGTTCTGCACAAAACATGCAGGTATGACCACAAGGGAATAGTTGCAGCACTACTGCCCTTTTCTGAATGTCCCTGAAGGACAGATGTGAAATGAAATGATCCTAATGGGCAGAGCTCCAAGCAGTGCCCATCACTGATATTTTACTTGGAAGAAGAAATGGATGGAAATATGTTTGCATATCTATTCTTGAGGTATGACCAATGGTTCAGATGGTCAGGGAAACGTAAGAAACATGATTGGAAATTTGATGTCAAAGATGCCTAAGAGAGAGATATGTCAACAGTACTTTCTTAATGAACAGGATTCATGAATATTTTTTTACCTGTGGATCCTCATCAGAGGTTGACTCTAGCACAGGAAGAATTTAATATTCAAGTGGAGAGGAAAGCCCATTCTGTGCATACCAGTCATATGCTTTCCCCAACCACACCTATCATTGCTGAATGGGCTCATGAACAAAATTTTCATGATAGTAGGAATAGATATTATGAATGGGCTCAGCAACCTGGACATTTACTCACCAGGGTTGACCTGGCTATAGTCACTGCTGGGTGCCCAATCTGCCAGCAGCGGAAACCAACTTTCAGTCTCCAACTTGTCACCATTCCCTGAGGTGATTAACCTGTTACCTGATGGCAAGTGATTACATAGACTAACATTCATCATGGAAGGAACAATTTTTAAATATGCTTTTTTAATTTATATTTTTTAAAAGAAACATAAATTACATAAATATACACAAAAAAATATAAGAGATTCCCACATACCTTGCTCCCCAGCCCTCTCACATTTTCCCACATCAACAACATCCTTCACTAGTGAGGTACATTTGCCACAATTGATTAACACATCTTTCAGCTTTGCCACTAAGTGATGACTATAGTCTACATTCTAGTTTACACTGTGTCCCCCACCTTACTACAAGTTATTACAAGATATACAATGGCCTATATCTGTCATTGCAATGTCATTCAGGATAATTTCCAAGTCCCAAAAATGCCCCCAAATTACACGTATTTTTCCCTCCCTTACCTCTCAGAAACTCCAGTAGCTACTGCTGCCACATCCATGATAAGATTTCTTCCATTTCTAGGATCAAAAGTCTACAGTAGAACAACTCTAGTCCATCATCCATTCCTTAATCCTGAGGCTTCTGTGACAATGATACCCCTCCACCTCTATTTGAGAAGGGGCTTAGATCCCATGAGGCAGATAGATAGGACTTTCTTCCTTGCAGTTGGGGATTCTCTCTGATTCATGGTTCTATATACCAATATATAATATATTTTATCAACTCTTTTTCTCAGGAGAAATGTAACTAATACAGAAGGAAAATAAGAGAAGGGAATGAAATATTTAAATTGTTTTAAAAAACATCTATATAATTCTGAATCCGGTGAAGTAATCTTTCAAAACTGTGGTAGAATTTAATATTTTCTCATACAAACAAATCCTAAAAGAGTTCATAACTGAAAACCTGCTCTTCAATAATGTTAAAATAAGTTCCTCATGGAGCAGGACAGTGATAGTGGTCAGAAACATGGATTAACAAAAATTAAAGGAAGGAATAAATTAAGGCAAAATAAAATATTTGATATTGTTCTAAATTGTTACAGAATTTAGTTGTTTATATTAATAATTGTAGCAATGAATTATGTACTATAGCATATGGATAATTAAAATGATTTCACAGGAAATAAGAGATTAGATTTTGGAATATTCTGTTGTCAGATGTTCTCAATAAATATACAGTGATAGTGTTGATTTAAGGTGGACTTATGTTAATTAAAATATATGTTGAAATCTATAGTGCAACTCTAAAATTATTTGAAAGAAATATAATTGATATGGCAAGACACAAATTAAAATGGAATCTTATAAAATGTTCATTTCAAAACAATATCATAAATCAAAAGAATTATACATTATGATCCAATGGGTTTAATTTCCCTTAAAATGGTGGATCAATATTAAAAATCAATTAATTTTGACATACCATATGAACAGAACAGAGGAAAAAATGCATGATCATCTCAGTTTATACAGAAAAGGCATTGGAAAAAATACAGCATCTTTCCTTGTCAAAAACATCCAGAAAACTAGGAAGAGCAGAGAACTTCCTGAACATGATAAAGAGCATCTATGAAAAGCCCAAAGCTGATAATTTCTCCTCTAATATCAGGAACAAAGCAAGGATGCCTACCATTACCATTGTTATTCAACATTACACTGGAAAATCAATCCAGAGCGATTAGGTGAGAGAAAGAAAAATCTGCAACAAGGCTCCTAGACCTAAAAAATTTACTTGGAAAAATGGCAGGGTACCCAAAAATCAGCAGTGTTTCTTTACAAAAGCAAAGAACAATTGGAATAAAAAATCAGGAACAAAAGTCCATTCACAATAGCAACTAAAAGAATCAAAAAGCTAGTGATAAATCTATCTTCCTTTGCAAAATGTCAAAGGAAAAAAAATCTATCCAAAGATCTAAAATGCTTCTACAAAAGCTACAAAACCTTCCTAAAAGAAATCAAGGAAGACCTAAATAAATGGTAGAGCATTCTGAGTTCATGGTTTGGAAGAATAAATATTGTAAAGATATCAATTCTAACTAAAGCAACTTATAGATTCAATGCAAATCCAAAAAAAATTTTTTTTAAATATTTGCAGAAATGGAAAAATTAATCATGAAATTTAAATGAAATATTAAGCCACGCTGAATATCTAAAGCCATTTTGCAAAGGAAGAATGAAGTTGGAGAATTCACACTTCCTGTTCTGAAAGCTTATTACAAAGCCACAGTATTCAAAACAACATGGTTCTGACACAAGGATCGACATATAGGTGAATGTTATTGAATTCATAGCTCAGAAATAAACTCTCACATCTATGGCCAACTGATTTTTGACAAAGGAGCAAAGACCACTCAATTGGGGATGAACAGTCTCTTAAATAAATGATACTGGGGAAACTGGCATGACATTTGAAAAAAAATTAGAAGGAAGATCCCCTCCTTTGCATCTTAAACAAAAATCAACTCAAAATGGATCAAAGAACTCAATATAAGAGCAAGAACTAGTAAACTCCTAGAAGAAAATGAAGGGAAGCATCTTCAGGATTTTGTGTTAAGCAATGGCTTCTAACACTTTATATCCAAAGCAAAAGAACAAAATTAAAAATAGCTAATTTCTACCTCATCAGCATTAAAAACTTTTGCTCTTCAAAGGATTTTATCAAAAAAGGAAAATGGTACTTTACACAATGGGAGATAATATTTGGAGACCACATATATGAGAAAGGTTTAATACCCAGAATATATAAAGACATCCTTAAACTTAACATAAAGACAAACAACTCAATTTAAAAATGGGCAAATGATTTGTATAGATATTTCTCCAAAGAAGTTACACAAATTGCAAGATGCCTAGATATAGCAAAAAAAATTACAAGCCATTCTAGGAAACAGGAAAAGATGACCCAGCCAAAGGAACAAACCAAATATCTTGATGAGATACAAAATTTAAGACAATTAGTGAATGATTATCACACAAATCTCCTAAATCAATTCAAAGAATTTAAAGAGAATATCATGAAAGAGTTAATGGGTTTTAAGAGGACAATGGGTGAGAATAAAGAACAATTTGAAAGACTGCAAAGAAAAGTAACAAAGCTTATGGGAATGAAAGAGATGATGGATGAGATTAAAAATGCCTTAGAAGTACATAAGAGCAGAGTTGAATTGCTTGAAGACAGAATTAGTGATTTCAAGGATGGGACATCCAAACTGGAAAAAAATATGAGAAAGAGAAAATAATGGAAAATATGGAAGAGTGTCTCGGGGACTTGAATGACAACACAAAACACAGAAACATAGCATTGGTCAGTGTTCTAGAAGAAAAGAATGGAAAAAAGGCAGAAAGAATATTTGAGGAAAATCATGACCAAAAATTTCCCAACCCTTATAAAAGACATAAATATCAATATCAAAGAAGGACAATGTACCACTAAGAGAAAAATCCAAATAAACCTACTCTGAGACACCTACTATTCAGAATGAAAAATATCAGAAATAAAGAGGATTCTGAAAGCAGCAACAGAAAAGCAAAACATCACATACAAGGAAACTTCACTAATTTTAAGTGAAGACTTCTCCTCAGAAACCAAAAGAAAGTGGTTTTTTGTATTTAAGATAATGAAAGAAAAAAAAACTGACAGGAATTCTGTATCCAGACAACTGTCCTTCATCAATTAGCATGAGTTTGAAATCTTAACAGAAAAATAAAAGCTAAGAGAGTGTATTTCCAAAAGACGAGAATTACAAGAGATATTAAAGGAAGTCCTGCAGCCTTAATGGAAAAAAAATCAAATAAACAATGGCAAGAAACTTGGAGAAGTGTGTAGTAAAAAGAAAATTAGGAAGATAAATTAAAGAATAAAAAGAAACAAAATGAGATATGACAATAGAAAGCCAAAGGATAAAATGAACAAAGAAATTAATACATTTACAGTAATAACATTGAATGATAATAGCTTGAACACAATTCAAAGACAGATGGATAAATGGTTAAAGAAATATGTGCCATCTATATACTGTCTCCAGGATACTCATCTCAGGCATAAGGATAAAACCAGTTTGAACGTGAAAGATTGGAAAATGATATTCCATGCAAATAATAACCAAAAAAGGGCTGGAGTAGCAATGCTAATAGCAGACAAAAAAGATTTTAAATACAAAACTGTTATAATGGATGAAGAAGGCCATTATGTATAAAGAAAAGGGGTAATTCACCAAGAACAATTATCTATAATAAGTATGTATGCACCTTAACTAGGTGTCCCAAGATACACGAGGCATGCTGACAAAACTGATGGGAAAAATAGATGTTTCTACAATAGTTGGTGACTTCAGTACACAACTTTCATAATTGGATAGAATATTTGGATAGTGTATAAATAAACAGAGAGATAAAAAAATACAATAAATAACCTAGACCTAACAAGCATTTATAAAATATTACACCCCAAAACAGCAGGATAGACTTTCTTTTCAAATGCTCGTGGATCCTTCTTCAAGATAGGCTATAGGTTGTGTCACAAGACAGGTCTCAGTATATTTTAAAAAGATAGAAATTGGGAAGCGGGTATGGCTCAGTGGATAGAGCCCCCGTTTACCATATGGGAGTCCCGGGTTCGTGTCCCGAGGCCTCCGTGTGAGGGCACGCCGGCCTGAGCGGTGCAGTGGGCTGATGCAGCAACCTCACGGCAGGAAGCGGGTGTGGCGCAATGGATAGAGCACCCGTTTACCATATGAGAGGCCCCGGGTTCGCTTCCCAGTGCCTCCTTGTGAGGGCAGGCTGGCTCCCGCAGTGCAGTGGGCTGATGCTGCAAGACCTCACAGCAAGGGGGAGATAAGCAGACACAGAGAAGACACGCAGCGAATGGACACAGCAGCACAAGCAGGAAGTGAGGGATAAATAAAATAAAATAATAAATCTTTAAGAAAAAAAAGATAGAAATTATACAAAACACTTTCTCTGAACAGAGTGGAATGAGGCTGGAAATCAATAATGGATGGAAAAAGGGAAAATTCATATGGAGATTAAAAAGCACACGTTTATAATTCAGTCAAAGAATAAACTGCAATAGAATTTCAGTAAATATCTTGAGATGAATGAAAGTGAGAACACAACATATCAAAATTTATGAGACACTGCAAAGGCAGTGCTGAGAGGAAAATTTAAAGCCAACAATGCTTACATTTAAAAAGAAGAAAAAGCAAAAATTGAAGATCTAATTGCACACCTGATGGAGTTAGAAAAAGAACAGCTAACTAATCACAAACCAAGCCAAAGAAAAGAAATAGTTAAGATCTGTACAGAAATAAAAGAAATTGAGAACAAATAAACAGTAGAGAGAATTTTTAAAAAATGGTTCTTTGAGAAGATCAACAAAATTGACAAAAACTTAGCAAGACTGACAAAGAAAAAAAGTAGAAAAATGATCCAAATAAAAATCAGAACTGAGAGGAGGGACATTACCACTGACAACTGAAGAAATAAGAGAGATCATAAGAGGATATTATGAATAAATTCACACTAAAAGAATAGGCAACTTAGATGAGATGGACAAATATCCAGAAAGACAAGAATAAAAATAAAAAAAAGAAACCCACAATGATCCTAGAAGAAATAGAAGACTTCCAGAAGCTATGCACAAGTAAAGAGATTGAAACAGTCATCAAAAAACTCCCAACGATGAAAAGACCAGGACCAGATGGCTTCACAAGTGAATACTACAAAAGATTTTAAAGGCAATCTATGATAATCTGGCTTAAGCTCTTTCAAAAAAATTACACAGGAAAGCATAACACCAAATGCATTCTATGAAGCCAACATTACCGTCATACCAAAATGAAATGAAGTTATTGTAAAAAAGAAGCCTACAGACCAATATCTCCAATGAATATATTATAGACGCAAAAATTCAACACAATACTTGTAAGCTGGAACTAAAAACACATTCAAAGAATTATATACCATGATCAAATAAGCTTTATCCCAGGTATGCAAGGGTGGTTCATCACAAGAAAATCAATTTGGGTTATAAACCACATTGATAAATTGAAGAGGAACAATCACACGATCCTCTTGATTGATGCAGAAAAAGCACTTGACAAAATACAGCACCCTTTCTTGATTAAAACATTCCAAAAGACAGGAATGGAAGGAAGAAAACCCACAGCTAGCATTGTACTCAATGCTGAATGTCTGGAAGCTTTCCCCCTGAGATCAGAAACAAGTCAATGATGCTCACTGTCACCACTGTTATTCAATATTGTGCTACAAGTTCTAGCTAGAGCAATTAGGCTAGAGAATGAGGTAAAAGACACCAAAACAGAAAGGGAAAAAAGTAAATTTTCACTTTTTGCTCTTTATATTATCCTGTATCTTGAAAATCTGGAAATATCCACAACAAAGCTAAGAGAACTAATGGACAAAGTCAGAAACGTGGCAGGACACAAGATTAATATGCAAAAACCAATAACATTTCTATAGACTACTGATGAGCAACCTGTGGAAGAAATCAGGGGAATATCCATTTATAATAGTGAGTAAAGGAATCAAATATTTAAGAATAAATTTAACCAAGCACATAAAGGACCTGTGTTCAGAAAACTACAAAACATTGATAAAAGAAACTGAAGAGGACTCAAATAAATAGAAGGAAATTCCATGGTCATGGACTGGAAAACTAAGTATCATTAAGATGTTAATTCTACCCAGACTGATTTACAGATTCAATGCAATCCCAATAAAAATCCAAACTTTTTTTCAGAAATGGAAAAGTCAATGATCAAATATATTTGCAATGGTAAGGGGCCCAAAATACACCAAAATGACTTTTAAAAGAATGAAGTTAGAGGACTCTCCATTCATAACTTTAATGCCTATTACTTAGCTACAGTGGTAAAAAATGGCATGGTACTGACATAAAGACAGCTTGACCAATGGAATTGAATCAAGAACTCAGAAATACACCCACACATGTACAATCAAGTGATGTCTATCAAGGCTGTGAAGCATCCCCAGCTGGACTAGAATAGTCTACTCAACAACTGGTGCTGAGAGAACTGGATAGCCATAACCTAAAGAAAGAAAGAGGAACTCTATCTCACACCTTGTACAAAAAGTTAACTCAAATTGGATGAAAGATTTAAACATGAAATTGGTAACCATAAAACTCCTATAAAAAAATGTAGGAAAACATCTTCAAGATTTTGTGGTAGATTATAGTGTCTTAAACTTCACACTCAAAGCACAAGCAACAACAAAAAGTAGATAAATGGGACCTGTCCAAATTAAACATGTTTGCACTTCCAAGGATTTTGTCAAAAGGTTGAAAAGCTAACCAACTAAATGGGAGAAAATACTTGGAAATCACATATCCAATAAGGGTTTAATAACCAGGATATATAAAGAAATACTATAACTCAACAATTAAAGACAAATGATTAGATTAAAAAATGGGGGAAAGGCTTGAATAGACAATTGTCCAAAGAAGAAATACCAATTGTGAAAAACAACATGAAATAAAGTTCAACATCCCTACGATTATGGAAATGCAAATCAAAACTACAATGAGAGATAATTTCAAATCTATTAGAATGGCAGTATTATAAAGTTGGAAAATTAGACCTGTTGGAGAGGATGTGGAAAGAGAAGAAGATTTATTCACTCTTGGTGGGAATGTAAAATTGTACAACCACTGTGAAAGACTGTTTGGCAATTCACAAGGAAGTTTTATATAAACTGCCATATGACACAGCAATTCCACTACTAAGTAAATACTCTGAAGTACTGAGAGCAGTGAAAACAACAGCAATCTGAACACCAAAATTCATAGCAGTGTTAGTCATAATTGCCAAAACATGGAAACAAATGAGGTATCCATCAACTCAAGAACAGATAAACAAATTGTGGTATATACACATGATGGAATATTATGCAGCTCTAAGAAGAAATGAAGTTATTAAGCATTTGATAAGGTGGATGAAACTGTGGGTCATTACGTTAAGTGAAGCAAGCTAGACACAAAAGGAATAATATTTTATGATTGCACTATTATGAACTAAATATATTGTCTAAATTCTTGGAGTGAATAATTAGAGTACAAATCACCAGAAAATAGAATGAAGGTAGAGAACGAATTAGTGAGGGTTAATCTGTGCAGAATTGGATAAAAGGTTGTAAATCTTTGAAAATGAATAGAAATGGTGAAAGCACATCATATTGTTTGTAACTCTCAGTGTTATTATATGGGTATCACAGTGGTTGAAAAAAATTGTCTAAGCATACGTATATAATTAGAAGGAAAGTTAAAAATGTAGCATGGGAGTGTATAACACAGTGAAACCTCGTGTGAAATATGAATATGGGTGAAATTGCATATATAAGATTATTTTTAAAAATATAAATACAAATATAATGTAAAGTCAGAAAGAGAATAAGGGAAGCATAAAGAGATTGAAAGGTGAATTTTTGTTTGTTTTTTGTTTTATTAATATAATTATTATTGGTAGAATGAAAGGTCTCTAATGATGATTGAAATGATGAATGTACAACTATGTGATTACACCAAATCTCATTAACTGTGCACTCTGGATGGAGTTATGCTTTAGTAATAAGTATCAATAAAATTGATTTGTTAAAAAATTCATTATATATATATGAGCATTATTAAAGGAGACCTCAAGCAAGAATATTTTACCACAAACACTGAAATTTCATGCTTCGTCTCTGGGTACGTATGATGTTTGTTCCCATTATATTTTAATTTTAAAATTATTACAATTGACTCTTTTAGGTAGTACTGGTCTTTTAGTCAAATATTTTTCTCCCATGAATTATTGCATCTCAGTTAAGGGTAATTACATCCTTCTTTTTGATTTGGGTATGATATGGTGAGATTCTGGATTCTTTTATGTTTCTCACTACCAACTCTAATAATGCAGAAAATTTGTTCAAATGAACAAAACAAATATAATAAATTTAAATTTATTCACAGTCATTACTTATTTTTAATATACTTTTTTATTTTTTAAATATACTTAGATTATATAAATGTTACATAAAAATATGAGATTCCCATATGCCCCACTACCAACCCCCCCCACACACATTTTCCCACTTTCACATCTTTCATTAGTGTGGTACATTTGTTACAATTAAAGAACACATTTTGGAGCACTGCCACAATTTAAATGTGATTCTTTTATTTTTACTTGTCACTTTACATCTAGGTTTAAATTTACTCTACTAACATTAATTTTATTATTTATTAAGTAAAATTTAATTCTAATGTCTTTTATTTTATTTATACAGAAAAGTATCATTTCTATTTATTTTCTAATTTTGCTTGCTTCCATCATCATTCACTTCATTCTTATTTCATATCTTCTTCCCATTCTTAAACTGTTCTATTTTTATTCTATTCTTTTCCTCCTTTACATTTATTTCCATGTTTTTTCTACATTCCACATCAATTTAGCACATTTTCTCTAATGTTTGCTTTTCATTCAACTCATGATTCTTTACTTCATGGTACAAGACATAATGTACAGTGAAATAAACCAGGCACAAAAGAACAAATATTTTATTTTCTAACAGATATGAAACATTTGGAATAAGCAAACTCAGATGTCAGAATATATTACATAGGTTATCAGTAGACAGAGTGAGGTGAGGGAAAAGGGAGTTAAGTCTTAACACATACAGAGTATGCATTTGGAATAATGGAAATACTTTGATAAAGAATGCTAGTGATAGTAGCACAACATTATGCACATAATTAACAGCACTGAAACATATATCTGAATGTGATAAAAAGGGGATATATTTGATTATACATATGGTAAAAGAATAATCATTTTTAAATCCATGAAAATGCACTACACAGACAGTGAATACTAAGTTAAACCATGAACTTTAATATTAATTGTACAATTATAAAAATGTGTTTTCATCAACTGAAATAAATGTAGCCTATCAAATCAACTGGTTAATAAAATGATGATAAATGGAACAACTGTTTTATATTCATGATTGTTCTGTAAACTCAGAAGTTCTTTAATAAAATATATGAATGAAACTGCCATTGGTCAGGTTTAGGTCTCACACAGGTTCGACAACAGTGAGTCAGCAAAATGTACAAAAAAGGTATATTTTGGAATAATGACCTTTTCTGTATCATAATTTTGGTGGTGGCTACATGAAGACTTATAAAATTGTGTACAAAAATAAAGTAATATTTTTTTAGGAATCAGTTGAGTATAAAAGAAAAAACATCAATAAAATCATAGTTGATCCAGATATGTGTCATGCCCATTTTCACATACTCTTGGACCAGGCTTTTGCAGTGTCTGTTGCTGCAACACTAGCTGAGCAGATATGTGACTGACAACATTACCCTGTTGCATCTCATACATCTTTTTTTCTATTCTAGCTCTTCTGGAAATCTGCATGATGAGCTGCCTGCAGGGAGGAATTCATATCAGTCTCTGAGGGTGTCAACAGGCCTTGGAAAATTAATGTCAAATAAGACCAGCTGAAAAATTCTCCTATCTCCATATCATTAACATATGTTTCTAAGGTTAATCAAATATTTGAAATATATATATAATACCTTTGAAAATTATTGAATAGCTTAATAACATTCTTACTAAATTAAGTTGATATTTTGACTTGATCTTAATATTGTTTCTAAATAACATGTTGATTTGGAAATAAATAAATTAAATGAATATTCACAATTAATATATTAGTGACATAGATTTGCATTCAGTAAGGGAAAATAATTACTTGATAAATAGTGCAGACTTATTTAATTAATGTTTTTTAAACATAAGAATTAATATTCATTAAATCTACATAAAATTGGGGAGAGAGGGGCAAGATCACACCTGAAAAAGTAGCTCCAAGATTCAGCTCATGCCACAGGGCAGGAAATAATCACCCAGAGCTATCTAAAGCACCTGTTTGGGGAGCCCAGGAGACCAGAAGAGCATCCTGCAACATCCTTGAAAAATGAATAGAGACTTCCATGCCATGGAAGCTGGTGCTGCAGCATAAGCCTCCTTGAGAGCTGTCCCATTGCTAAAGTTGAAAGCTCCATTTCCAAAAATGGGGGAGGAAGAAACAGTTGGCCACTGACTTCAGCTACTGATTAGTAAATTTGACAGAGTAAAGCATAATCCTAAGAGAAATCTTGAGTACCTGCACTTATATTGGATGAAATAGACTTTAAAATGAAAATTGTTATTAGAGTCAAGGAATGATATTTTATATTATAAAATGGGCAATTTACCAGGAATAAATAACAAGAACAAATGTAAATGCAGATAACCAGGGTGCCCCAAGATACATGAGGGAAACACTGGTCAAACTGAAAGGAGAAATAGATATCTCTACAACAATGGTTAGAGACTTAAATACAGCATTATGAAAATTGGATAGGACATCTGGTCAGAGGATCAATAAAGAAACAGAGAGCTTGGCTAGTACAATAAATAGACTAAACCTAATAGACAAAGAAAGAACATTTCACCCTAAAACAGCAGGATATACATTCTTCTTAAGTGTTCATGGATATTTCTCCAGGATAGACCATATGTTGGGTCACTGAACAGATCTCAATAAATTCAAGAAGATTTAAATTACACAAAGTACATTCTCTGATCATAATGGAATAAAGTTGGAAATCAGCAAGGTCTGGAAAAAAGAAAAATAAAAAATATATGGAGATTAAATAACACACTAAAATAATCAGTGGGTCAAAAAAGAAATTTTGAGAGAATTCAACAAATATCTTAACACAAATGAAGATGAGAACACAACATATCAGAACCTATGGAATGCAGTGAAGGCAAAGCTGAAAGGGAAATTTATAGACCTCAATGATTACATTAAAAAAGAAGAAAGAGCTAAATTCAATAACCTGGTTTCAGAGCTGGAGTAAATAGAAAAAGAACAGCAAACTTGTCCCAAAATAAATAGAATGAATGAAATAACAGATAAGAGCAGACATAAATAAAACAAAACAAAACAAAAAACAAGAGAAAATTAACAAAACCAAAAGTTGGTTCTTCAAGATTAACAAAATTGACAAACCCTTAGCTAGAATGACAAAAAAAGAAAGAAACTGAAAATAAATAAAATAAAAAATGAAAATGGAGACATTACTACTGATGCCACAGAAATAAAATAGATCATAAGATGATACTATGAACAACTCTATGCCAACAAACCAGACAATATAGATAAAATGGGTAACTCCTAGGAATGTATGAACAATCTACATTGACCCTAGAAGAAGCTGATGACCTCAACAAATGAATCACAAGTAAAGACTGAAACAGTTATCAAAGAACTCTCCAAAATGAAAAGCCCACGACCAGATGGTTTCACAGATAAATTCTATCAAACATTCAAAGAAGATTTAATATCAATCTTCCTCAAGCTCTTTCAAAAAAATTGAGCAAGAAGGAACACTACCAAATTCATTCTATGAAGCCTATATCACCCTAATACCGGGTAAAGATATTATGAGAATAGAATATTATAAACCCATTTCCATAATGAATATGGATGTAAAAATCTCAGCAAAATGTTGCTTATCCAATCCAATAACATACCAAAAGAGTTATTCATCATGATCAATTAGATTTTCTACCATGCATTCAAGGGTGGTGCAACACAAGAAAATCAATCAGTGTAATATACTACATTAATAAATAAAAGAACAAAATGACATGATCCTATCAATTGACACAGAAAAGGCATTTGACAAATATAGCATTATTTCTTGATAAAAATACTGCAAAAGATAAGAATTGAGGAAACTTTCTCAACTTGATAAAGGTCATTTATTAAAAACCCACAACTAACATTGTACTCACTGATGAAAGACTGTCAGCTTTGCTGTTGAGATGAGGGACAAGAGTTGGATGCTCGCTGTTACCACTGTTGTTCAATATAGTGCTAGATGTTATAGCTAGAGCAATCAGGCAAGAAAAGAAACTCAACAATAAAAGAGCAATTAATCCTATTTAAAAATGGGAAAAGCACTTAAATAGACATTTCTGCAAAGAGGGAATATAAATGGCCTAAAGACAAATGAAAAAATGTTCAATATCATTCGCTTTTAGGAAAATGCAAAACAAAAAACAATGAGAGATCATCTCAAACCACATAGAATGGTCATTATTTAAAAATTAATAAAACAGTAATCAATAAGTGCTGGAGAGGATGTGGAGAAATAGGAAGACACCTTCATTTTTGTTGGAATTAAAATGTTGCAGCTTCTGTGACAGACAGTTTGGTGGTTCCTCAGGAAGCTAAATATAGAACTGTCATATGATCCAACAATTCTCCTCCTAGGAATATATCCAGAAAAACTGTAAAATGTGACATGAACAGACAACTGCATATTGATGTTCATGGCAGCATTATTCATAATTGCCAAAGGATGGAAACAACCAAATGTCCCTCAACCAATGAATGAATAAACAAAATGTGATATATTCATACATAGGAATACTATCCTGCAGTGAGAAGAAATGAGATTGGGACATATATGATAGCATGGATGAATCTTGAATACATTATACTAAGTGAAATATGCCAGACACAAAAATTCATCACTAATATGAACTAAATATGAAAAATAAACATATGGAGTTAAAAACCTAAAGTATAGGTTATTAGAATATAGGAGGGGAACTATGAAGGGGTGCTGATACTTAATGCATGTAGAAACTTTAAGTAACTTGACTATAAATGTGTGGAAAGGGATAGAGTTGAGAAAACATTATAGTGAATAGCAGCTTGTTTATAAATGGGATTGTGGCTGAAAAGTTTAGTCTAGGGATGTAAATGTTAATTTAAAGAAAGCTAGAGAATAATGTAAGGACTGAATAACACAGTGAACACAGAGGTGGATGAGAATTGTGGTTAACAGTAAAAATGCAAGATTGTCCTTCTGTGAACTAGAAGTGATAGATGTCACTATTGCAGGGTTGTGGGAATGAGAAGCATTGGAAAAATCCAATTAATATAACCTATGTACTATAGTTAACAGCAATACCATTATATTCTTGCATCAATGCCAATGATGTACTGCATTAATGATAGGTGGAATATGGAAAAATATGCCAAATGTATCCTATGAACCATAGTTAGTGTTAATAGTCTGATATTATCTCATAATCTATACCAAACATTGCACAACAGTGTGGTGTGTTGGTGAAGGGTTGTTCAATTGGAACTCTGCACATGTGCATGATTGTTTAGTAAGTTCAATATATATATTTAAAAATCTAAATAAGAATAAAGCTCTAATTTTTTTTTATTTTTTACAAATTTTTGGTAATATATATGTCACAAAAGTGGCCATTTTCATTATTTTAAGTGTAAAATTGCCATTAATTACTTTTAAAATTTCCTATCATCAACTCCACCCATGAACAAACCTTTTTAATAACCCAAAACAGAAACTATGTACAAATTAAACAATAACTCCTTATTTCATCTTCCAATTTGCTTCTGCTAATTTTTAAGCTACTTTCTAGCTCTATGAATTTCTTATTGTAGATATTTTATAGAAGTGGAATCATTCAAAATTTTGTTCCTGGCTTGTTTCACTCAATATAATGTTTTCAACAAATATTGCTCAACCATAAAAATTAAATTCTGATAAATTATTCAACATGGATAAACCTTGAAAAATCCAAAGATTTTGAAGTAAAAAGTCATTGATTATAATGAGATCTTTAAAGAATAATTTTGATCAGAAATATGTACCCTAAAAATAATGCATAAGACATAATATAAGCTGATTTTTATTTTTATCTTTATTTGGAAATATCAAATTATATATCCAATATGCCCAAAATAGAATTGTAATCAATTTTATTGTGTTTTATATAGCAACTATTTTATTTTTGATTCATTTCTACAGAGGAAATTTTTAGTTGCTTTGAAGTAAGTATTTCCCTTCAATTATAGAAATGAAACATGTCCCAAAAAAGATAAGTTCATATCCTAACCCTTGGCCATGTAAAGGAGAACTCATTTATAAATAGCTTCTTCCAAAGTCGCCTTACAAAAAATGAGGCCACACTAAACCATAATGGCCCTCAATCTGATATGACTAGAGAACGTTAAAGCAGAGATTTGAACAGAGGATGAACAGATAGAGAGAAAGACAGTCATGTGACAGATTCAGTCATGGAATACTGGTAAGCCATCAACATAAGCCTACAGTTTTCTGAGTAAGTAGGATCCTGCTGACATCTTCATTTAAGTCTTTCATCCTTCAAATATATTTCTGTTGATTAAGTCAACCAGTCATTGATCCTTTGTTACAGAAGCTCTGGCAAATTAAAACACCTTCCTTCTTCTCTTTTGGATTATGGCTAGAATATTGCAATTTTATTTTCTAAAATAAAATTTAGCTTCTTTGTGGGCCCATTTGCTAGGGGGCTTCTTTCCATGCCTCTGTGCTCTGCTATTTCCAGACTTTGGGAATTCCATCATCCAGCCTTTAGGCTTCTCTGCTTTCCTGCAGTCTTCTCTCTTACATGGCAGGATCAATTTAGTGACTTCCTTTTACCCTCAGTCTCTTTCTCTCTGTATCTCTGTTTATATCAGCTCCAGTAAGATGTCGGAGACTCAATCTGATACAAGCCTAACCGATATAATCCAATCAAAAAGCTCCACACCCACACAAATGGATTAGTTCAAAAACATAATATTCTTTTTTTAGGATTCACAAAAGAACTCCAAACTGTTTCACTTCACCCTCTGAATCCCAAAAAGACATGTTCTTTCCATGTGTAAAATGTAATCATTACCTCACAATATTTCAAAACCTTAAGTCATTTCAGTATAAAAATCACCTCAAAATCAGGTATAGGAATGCAGTTTTCCTTGGTACAAAGTTCCTCTGCAGCTGTGGACCTGTGAAACTTAGAAAACAAGGTATCTAATTCCAATATGCAAAGGAGGGACAGTCACAGTATAAACATTTGCATTACTCTAATGAGAAATTAGAAGAAAAACAGGAGTCATGTATCACAAAGAGCTCTGAAAACTTGCAGGACATACTCAATTAGATTTAAAATTGTGAGTCATCTCTAGAACGATGTTTTCTTCTCAGGGCCTCATGGAGGTCCATCCTTTACATGTTCTTACCTAATGACCATCTTCTTGGCTCCTCATCAAGAATCTGGATGGCAGTTGATCTATAGGCCTCACCTTCAAAGAACATTGGGGTGGTGTCCATACATTGCCCAGTCTCTGGGTGCTGGTGGACAGTCTCAATAACCTTATACAGTGAGGTAGAGGCAAAATTCTCCCTAATCTCTGACAAAGAGGCCCAATCCCCTCAGTACAGTGGAGTGGTAACCTAACTCTCCCCAACCACCGAGGAATGTGTTTCATACTTTCTGTAGCCTGGGGCAGCCAAAGTCTCCCTTAACAATGGGCTGTAAGAGCCACCTTCTTCAAATGCTTGAACAAACTCACACTTTCCAAACACACATGTGGCGTCCCTTTCCTGACCTGAAAAGATGTCCCATGTCCAGACCTCAGCTTCCACAGTTTGCCTCTTGAAGCCATTTTTCATTCAACTTCTCCCCTCCCCATTCCTTTTACCCAAGGCTGACAGCAGTTTAATTCATACAGATCTCACAAATAGCTCATCAGGTTTGCAGTTCACAGGGGACCCGGCTATCAGACAGTAAGACATTCCACAAGT
>JAQZBX010037083.1:0-23927 GCA_029593785.1 Cabassous unicinctus | reverse complement strand
TCTTGCTTCAATAGCTTTCTCTCTCTTTGTCTGCATTTCATTCTTTTAATAAAGGACTCCAGTAATAGGATTAAGACCCACCCTGAATGAGATGGGTCACATCCTAACTGAAGTAGCCTCATCAAAAGGTCCTATTTACAATGTGTTCACACTCACAGGAATGGATTAAATGTAAAAGCATGTTTCCTCTGGTGTACATACAGTTACAAACCACCGCAGGGTTATACCTAAATATTTCATTTTTAATGCTATTATGAATGGTATTTTTTTTAATTTTTCAAATTCCAATTGTGCACCGCTAAAAAGAGAAAAATAATTGATTTTTGTGTATTGACCTTGTATTCTGTGACCTTGTTAAATTTACATATTAATTCTAGAACCAATTTTTTGGTTGGGATTCTCTACGGAGACAGTTAATGTCTGCCACTAGAGACAGTTTTCTTTCTTTCTTTCCAATTTGTGGGTCCTTTATTTCTTTGCCTCTTCTTGCATTCACTAGGACTTCTAATATGAT
Organism: Cabassous unicinctus; assembly: GCA_029593785.1. NCBI lineage: Eukaryota > Metazoa > Chordata > Mammalia > Cingulata > Chlamyphoridae > Cabassous > Cabassous unicinctus. The sequence continues at coordinate 23,413 of JAQZBX010037083.1, read as the reverse complement.
GTTGAATAGGAATGGATCATAGGAGATAAGCATACAGTTTCCACCACTAAGTATAATGTTTTCTGTAAGTTGTTTGATGAAGCCTTTTATCAGGATAATGAAGCTCTCGTCTATTCTAACCATGCAGAGAGCTTTAGAGTTTTATGAATGGATTTTAAAGTTTTTTCATATACAGTTTTGCTCTCTATTGTGATGATCATATGGTTTTCTTCTTTAGTCTAGTCAATGTTGCAAATAACAATGATTGATTTCCAAATGTTGAATGAGTTTTACATTCCTGGAATGATCCTAACTTGATTGTGATGTACTATTTTTTTTTATATATTCCCAGATTTGACTGCTAACATTTTGTTGAGAATATTTACATCTTTGTTCCTGAGGGATATTAGTTTGTAGTTATCTTTTAATCTCTTTGTCTGATTTTGGTATTAAGGTAATACTGGCCTCATAAAATGTGGTGGGAAGTGTTCTGTTCTATTGTTTTCTGGAAAATATTTAATAGAAATAGTATTATTTCCTCCCTAAATGTTTGGGAGAACTTACAAGTGAAATCTTCTGCTATTGGAAATTTCTTTGTTAGAAGAATTTTAACTATGAATTCAATATCTTTAATGGATATAGAAATATTCTGGTTATCTATTTCTTCTTAAGTTATATTAGGTAGTTTATGTGTTTGAAGAAAGTGGTCATTGTGTTCAAGCTGTCATATTTATAGGTATATTAATTAGCCAAAGGGGTGCTGATGCAAAATACCAGAAATCTGTTGGCTTATATAAAGGGTATTTATTTGGGGTAGAAGCTTACAGTTACCAGGCCATAAAGCATAAGTTTCTTCCCTCACCAAAGTCTGTTGCCACCTGTTGGAGCAAGATGGCTGTGATGTCTGCAAGGGTTCAGAGTTCCTCTTCCTCTCAAGGCTCCATGGTCCCAGCTTATTCCAATATCAGCTGTAGGCTGGGATAAGAATTGTCTCTCTCCCAGGGCTTGCTTCTCTCTGGACTCAGCTGCTCTGCTCTTTCCACAAGGCCAGCTATGAACTATGAGGCAAACACCTTTTCTCTCTTCCCAGGCCTCTGTTGTGTCTAATGGAGCCTTCTCTATTTCCTTACATATCTGCTTTTCTGTGTATTTACTTCCTGGGGTTCCAGCATTCAAAACTCTAACTCCTCTGCCGTGTAGTTCTCTCTGTGAGTCCCTGCCCATGTGGCCCAATCAAAGCCCTAATCACAGCTCAATCAAGTAAATGTGAAACCTCTGAATCCAATACAATATGCCCAGAGGAACACACCAGTTTTCAAACATAATCCAATATCTATTTTTGGAATTCATAAATAATACCAAACTGCTACAATAGGCATAGTGTTATTTAATTATCTTTTTATCCTTTAGTATCTGTAATGTCTATAGTGATATTCTCTCATTTCTAAAGTTGTTAATTTTTTGGTTTACCTAACTAGAAGTCCATCAATTTTATTGATCTTTTCAAATAAACCCCATTTGGTTTCAATGATTTTCTGTATTTTTGTTTTGTTTTGTTTTCAATTTTATTGATTTCTCCTATAATCTCTATTGCTGTTTTCCTTGGTAATAGCCTTGGTAATTTTGCTATTATTTTTCTATTTTCTTAAGTTAGAAACTTAGAAACTTGAGACCTTTTTTCTTTTCCTATATGAGCATGTAATTGTATACATTTGTTATAACTTCATGCAAATTTTGATATGCTGTATGTTTATTTTCATTGCGTTTCCCTAATGACTAAGGGTGTTAAGCATCTTTTCATATGGTTATTAGCCATTTGTATATCTTCTTTGAAGAAATGACTATTCAAGTCTTTTGCCCATTTTTCAATTGGGTTGTTTGTCATTTTGCTGTTGAGTTGTAGGAGTTCTTTATATAGGCTGGATATTAAACCCTTATCACACATATGTTTCCAAATATTTTCTCCTATTCTGTAGTATGTCTTTTTAATTTCATGATAAAGTCCTATGATGCACAAAAATTTTTAATATTGACAGTGTTCCAGTTATCTAATTTTTCTTTTGCTGCTCATGCTTTGGGTGTAAATTCTAACACAAGATCATGAATTATTTCCCTAGGCCTTTTTCTAGCATATAAGTCTTGGTTCTTATATTTTGGTCTTTGATCCATTTTGAGTTAATTTTTGTATTAACTCCCCCAGCCCTGCATTTTAGGAATGTTTTCTCTGCATTTTTCCCTGTCTTCCTTGTGAGAGCCTGGAATTTTGAAGAAAAGCCTTCAAGAAAGTGTAACTCCTTCTCCCACACAAGCAGCCCCCAGCAGCTTCCCACTCCGACCAACTCATACTTGACCTCCACCAATTTACCAACTATCTTAGTTTCCCAGGCTACTATGACAAGTACCACACAATGGGTTGGCTTATCAACAGGAATATATTGGCCCATGGTTTAGAAAGCTAGTAGTCCAAAATCAAGGTATCAGCAAGGCCATGTTTTCTCCCCAAATTCTGTAGCGTTCTAGTGCCGACTCACTGCAATCCTTAGGATTCCTTGACTTGTATCTCTGCCTCTCAGCGCATGGCAATCTCTCTTTCCTTGTATCTGTTCTTCTGGTTTCTGCTGACTTCTGATTTCTGACTACTCTTGTGTTTCATTTCTGGCTTCCAGTTTCTTCTCTTTATAAGGCCTCCAGCAATAGGGTTTAAGACACACCTTGATTCAGTTTGGCCATAACTTAACTAAAAATAACATCCTCATAAGGCCCCAAATACAATGGGTTTATACCTCAGGGATGCAGATTAAGATTAAGAGCCTGGCTTTTGCTGGGGTACATAATTTAATCTACCACACCAACTATTCCAGCTGAAATCTTCCTACTGATGTCTCACTGCATCTGAATCAAATAAGCAAGTGCTCACATCCCACCTTGTCCTGCAGGTTCCTACCTTTCCCTAGATCTTGGGTGAGTTGGTTGCCCTGCAACCTCAACTCTTTCATGTATTCAAGAAAAGTCATGAGCTCACATTTTGTCTGGCTTTTCTTTTTCTTGTAAGGGTTGACATGAAACTCTTTCCAGTTCTCAACATATCAGAGCAGCCACTGGAATGTAATCTAATGGTTTAAATTAATAGCTGTAAATTAATTATTCACAAGTCAACATCTCCTAAAATTACCTATTTACAGAGCTAGAGACATTTCTAGCCTGATCCTTACTGAATATCTTCCCTTGGACAAGCTACAGGCATGATTATATTTGCCTCCAAACTGTTCCTCCCTATCTCAGCAAATGGTAGCATTATGCTAGAATGGCACCAATCACGGTAAAATATTGTGGAAATTTCACTAGATACATTACTGTTTAACATATTGCTGGAGGTCCAGACCAAGAACATAAGAAAATATTAAGAAATAGGAAGTGTAAGTTGTGAAAAGTAAGAGATATAACTGTCATCAATTGTAGATAGTATGACCTAATATATAGAATCAGCAAAAAAATCTACTAGGACTAATGAGAGAGTTTAGCAAGATTAATGGTTTCAAGATAAACTTATTAAAATAAATGATCTTTCAGCTAATGAATCCAGGGCCATAATTTCTAGTAGTATACTGCTATGGCATGATGCTGTTTCTCTAATATTGAAGAACTTTATTTGTTCAATGGCCGATTCAAATAATGGCCAAATTGCTAAATGATAATTTTGCTTAATTTACTTTCTTTCCACCATTTCCCATCCAATGTGGTGTTGGAGTTACACTTTTAAGATTCACAGTCTTCTGGGTTTGCATTCCTGATCCGTAGCTTAATGGACATTTAACCTTAAGCAAGTTACTTAATATCTCTGATTCCCTTTATAAAAGCTACCTCATAGACAATTGTGAGGGTTAAATTACATGAAATATGCTCCTGGCACATTTCCATTCTTTTTTTTTTTTTCCCGGGTTCGTTTGCCTTTTATTCGGGACCTTTGTTTTTTGTTGTTGTTGTTTGTTTCTTATATTTTAAAAGATGCTTAGATTACATTAATTCATGGATAAATATATTTTCTTCCCTAATTATGTTAGGGAAATCACAGAACCTGTGAGTCACAAACACAGGCTAAGGGGCATTGTGTGCCATTCCACAACCTCAGGGAGAGTTAAGTCTAATTAAAAGGCCCAGGCAGACCTTAAAACCTGTAGCCCCAGGTGCTTACAGAACAGGAATTCTCATTAACAAAGCCTCCTTCCCCCAAGGTAGATAAAAACCACACTCGAACAGTGTATTCGTCTCTCTTCTCTGACAAAGTGGGGCATGCAGAGCTGCCATCTATTGCCCTTGACCGGGAGCAGTGTTTGGCCACCCCAGCAGACCAGCCATGATGGTCTTTTGGACTCTTTGTGCTACGTAAGTGACAAGGATATTATTTTCCCTTTCTGGACTCTATATTATGAGCAATAAAGGGATAATCTGCTGAAAGTTTCTGTTGTGCCCTGAATCTGTGTTCTCACAATGCACTGTTGTAGCAACCTGCTCCACAGATTTCTTCCAAGGACTTTTTCTCCTTCTACAAGTTGCTGCACTTTATCAAAGCAACTTACAAATTCCTGCTCCACTATAAATGTTATTTATTTTAAAACACGTTTTTACTTTTGTCTAGATATAGCTTTATTGATCCTGAGCTGATCTTTTAGCTCATTCCTCATAATACCACACCTAAATCCAAATAATATTTGTCTTCTCAAACCTCAATTCTGTTTCCAATTCTCTACTTTGAGCAGACAACATTGCCTTCTACTTCAGATATTGACATATGTTTACATGATGCTAAAAGAACTCACGTTGGCCTCAATTTTTAACTCACCCCCCACATTCTTCATGATCCAGGGACTGTCCTCTCACTTCTCAGTGTCACGTCTGCGCCACATATCTGTTTTACATCAACAGCAGCAACAAAATGGGTATGGAGCCCTCAAAACAATATGCTACACAGAGAATATCAATCCAGGTAAAATAAATTAAAAATTTTGTGGCATCCAAGCACTTTGTTCAGAATAAAGCTTCAAGAATCCCTATAAAATCCTAGACATATTATCCACAACATTTGACAGGCACACTTGAATAGCACTATAAGCTCATTTAAAGGTTTTCTAACTTTTTGGAAGTTGTCTGTAAGTTAATGTATAAAATTGAGGGCTCGATATGTTTTACAATTGAATGTTCTTATCTTTAAACTTGCATTTATGGCAGCTATTTGCACAATTTAGTCCTTAAAATAAGAGGTATAATTTAACAAGTAGAATAAAATGGGAGATTTTTCTGTTCTCCTATATAAATTGATATATTTGCCTATTGCATCATTTGGATATGTCAAGCAGAAATTTCTGGACTTCCTAAGTGTTTCCTTCTCCTTTTTCTTCTTTTTTTTGCTGGCCGGTAAATGTCATAGTGACAGCTCTTCGTTTGAAATAACCCATCATTTGAAGAATATGACTAGGTCATTTTGCCCTTTCCATCAACCATTTTCTTAATTCACCTCAACTTTTGACTCCAAAACCCTGTAGAGTACACAAAGTAACAGCTCATAGAATCACTTGGGAGCTTTTTAAGAAATGCAGAGTCATGGGCCCCATCCCAGACCGACTCAGTCAGAATCTGAGTGATGAGTGAAGGTATTACAGCTTAAGAAAAGGCTACAGTCATCTTTCAATACCCTCTGGGGGGATCTTTAAAGAAAACCCCCCAAAAGTTCCCCAGGATAAAAAGCATCAGCTTTCTGTATTTTCCACATCCAGAGAAAACCATCACCAGTATACAACTGCACCCACCCCGTTCTATGGAGCCTTTCCCCGAATTTCTTCTCCCCTTGAATCTAACCATGGAAAAGTGAGAAGTCGAGACTAGAGGGTACAGGGAAGGAGTAAGGCGCACAGTGGGCTTTGAGACCTGAACCAGGCACTAACTGGAGAGAGAAGCTTGAGAAGCTTACCGTTCAATGAAATTTGGAGTTACAATATTACATTATTGTGTAATGTAATACACAATACACAAGTGGACTGGACATTTTGATCTCTGAAATTTGTGTTTGTAATAGAATAGGACCAGAAAATGGTAGAATATCTTCATAAATTAGGGTACAAAGACAGCTAGCCACAGATTTGCTTTGAAGGGACAGTTGGAGGAAAAAATACGGTTATGTCAGGATTGCACAGAGAGTGATGCATTCATTATAAAACAGGCAAATTCACTGAAGGGCAGAGATTATGTTTCATGATTATTTGAAGGCTCCAAGGTACCTTACACAGTATACATAATTTTGTTGACACTCACTTGATTACAAAGAATGAAATTCACACAAAGTGTCTCAAACAAGCAAACAAACAAAATGAAAAGCAATGCAACAGCAACAAATGTTTTGTGAGTATAACCTAGATTTTCTGGGTTCCCCTGGGGTCCTAGGCTCTTGTCTCACTCCCATCTTAAACCTATACTTAATATCAAATCAAACTACCCAACTCCAATTCACACACACACACACACACAAAACCTAGCTCCAGCTACATAACACATTATCTCCTGGCTGCCAACAGCAACATCATCTCTTTTTCTCTTGCTCCCTTTTATCTCTTGCCACAAAGCCTCACAGATCCCCTTCTCTTTTTCTGATAAGTTCAACTCTGGCAAGCTCTTTCCAATAACTACCTGGAAAGTAGCCATCATTCCCACCCCTGTTTAGAAAGCAATTCAATGACCTTTCGCCCCCTGATTTGTGCCTCTTGCGATGCAAAGTAACACTGCAAAAAAGATGATAGAAATGTTTGCTCAATAAAACAGTTTTACTTGCTGGTAATTGGGTGTGCGAGTGGAAATATGGAATTATGTTAATAATTAAAGATTTTTCTTCATTTTCTACAATTTTTTATGGAAAAAATCCAATGGAATATACAAAAAAATTCTTCTAGAACTAATAAGTGAGTTTAGTAAGGTAGCAGAATAAAAGACCAGCCTTCAAGTATCAATTGAGTTTCTGTACACTAGCAAGGAACAACCAGATATTGAAATGGAAAAGAAACAATACTATTTATAATAGCATCAATAATATCAAACACTAGGGATAAATCTGACAAAGGATGTGAAAGGCTTGTACATTGAAAGCAAGGACACATTGCTGGGGGAAAATCAAGAACATAAATAAATAAAGAACTATATTGTAATCAAGAATCAAAAGACTCAATATTGTTAGTATGTCAGTCCTCTTTAATTGATGGAAACATGTAATGCAAACTCAATCCAACTCCCAGCAGGCTATCTATTGATCTATTTATTTATTTAGAAATTGCCAAATTATTCTAAGATTGATATAAAAATGCAAAGGTCCCAGAATAGCCAAAACAACTTTGAAAAAGCACAGAATTGGATGAATAAAACGACATGATTTTAAGACTTATTATAAAGTTATAGCAATCAAGACAATGGTGTGGTACTGGAATGAAAACAGACAAATAGCTCCACTGATCATAACACAGTATGCTTAAAAAGACTCACACATATATTGACACTAAATTTTCAAGGCAGATGCAAAATGGATAATTGATAGGCTTATCAATAAATGGTACTTGCAAAAAAGAAACTTTGACCCATATCTCACATCATATACAAGTATCACAGACATAAATGTCAAACCTAGAACTATAAAACTTCTAGAAGAAAACATAGAATACTTTTGTGGCCTGGGTTAGGCAATATTTCTTGGAGATCACCAAAACATAATCAAACAAATGGATAAATTCAGCTTCACCAAAACTAAAAATATATGCTCCACAAAAGTCACCATTAAGAGAATGAAAGATCAAGTCATAGACCAGGAGAAAATTTTTGCAAGTCAAATCTCTGATAGAGAAATTTAAGTAAAACTCTAAACTCAATAGAAAATAAATAATCCAATTATAAAATGGGCTAAAGATTTAACCAGACTTTTCAGTAAAGAAGATCTATAGATGACAAATAAGCATATGCAAAGATCTCAACATCATTGTATCATTGGTATTTACGGGAATGCAAACTGAAACTACAAGGTACTACTAAACTCTTCTTTGAAAGGATAACACTAAAAAGACTGTTAATACAAAGTGTTGACAAAGATTTGGAGAAACTGGAACCTTCATATATTGTTCATAGGAATGTAAAATTATAAAACTATTTTTAAAAATAGTTTCTTAAAAGGTTTATTAACCATACACCTACCATATGTTCTATCTATGCTACTCCTAGGTAATTACCCAAGTGAAATGTAAGCATATTTCTATATAAAGACCCGTATATGAATATTTATAACACATTATTGCTAATAGTCTGAATCTTGAAGCAACCCAAATGTCTATCAATGGATACACCTCCTGTAACACAGCCATACAATGGAATATTGCTCTGCAACAAAAACATGGGAACTGTTGATACATGCTACAAAGTGGATAAATCTCAAAATAATTACACTTAGAGAAAGTTGCCAAAAAAGAGCACATACACTAATGATTGCATTTATATGAAATGCTAGAAAAAGCAAACTAATGTATAGTGACAGAAAACAGATTGGTAATTCCTTGGGGATGGAAGAAGTGATGGGAAGGTTCAGGATGGAGAGATGAAAACGGGCATGAGGAAAATTTTGAGAATGATTTTATATGTTCATTTTCTTGATCATGGTGATGTTGTCATGGGTGTAAACATATATGTCAAAACTTACAAAACTACATTTTTAATATGTACAGTCAATTATACCTCAATAAAGCTGTTGTAAATGATTTTCCAGTATTTCTTACATCTGTTTCAAGAAATAAATAGGCAACTATCATCTTTTTCTGGTCTTGTTTAGAATGCACAAACTCTTAACTTGGTTAATATAAATACCTTATAAAATTTTACAGTGAGCTTAGTACTCATTAAAAATGAAAATGGAAATCAAGAGCTCCTGAAAAGACTAGCCAGGCAACTACGTTGCCTCCTTGCCCTTGAAGGACTTGCTAGAGGTCATTGTTTTTATACTAAAGTCTAAAGGACTCCCACTGGCTTTGGTTTTATATTAAGTATATTTTACTATAGAACTGTCTTTGATATCAATTCCCCAAAATATCTTACTAAAGGCAATCACTTTGACTATGGGCCTCTTTAGATTTGGAATTTCAGAAAATTAGAACTTGATAGGGCCTTGAAACCTCGGTGTTTGTCCTCATTTTCCAGTTAGGGAAACAAAGGCCCAGAGCTGAGACTTGAGACAACCCAAGCAGGAAGCACAGCTTACCTAATTCTAAGATTCAGGATACTGATACTCTTTTCCCTATTTCCACTCTCCCTCAGTAAATAAACCCTCATTGGATGAGTTTTTTCACATCTGAACTCATACAATAAAGAATGAATTAGCAAGGGTCCAGTGCATCATGTTTTTTCACTATAAAAAATAAAAGTATGAACATATTCTGTTGCATGCACATTTTGTCAAATATATTTTTTAATTTCCTAGTAATGCCTGAATGTCTTATTATAGCTTAATATTAATTTGAAATTTTCAAAAATAAAAGGAACATACAAGCCAGGGATGGAGCACACACATTATATCTCCTTGGTTTGAAAATACTGCAAACTTTCTACATCCCTAAAAATGTGGGGAAGGAGTGAGCAAAGAGTCAGTTAACTTTCTTCAATCTATGTTGACTAAATACAGATTTCTAGGCTCATAATAAAAAATAATATCAAATTAGGGGTCCTATAAAATTCCAGTCAGTCTATTTTCTCCATGAGGTACAAGATGTGAGATCATTAAAATATTGCATGCAAGATACAGCTTTTGCTTTTTTTTTTTAAAAAACAAAACAAACAAACAAAAAAAAACAATTGAACAGAGGCAATTACTACTCATTTGCTGCCCTCTATTCCTGGAAATTTAACTTATGCATAAGCTTATATTCATTTTATGTATTTTACTGAAAAAGGACAATTAAAATTTTAAAAATCAATAAAATACAAAACCAAAATAACATAAATAGATTTTCACTAATATCCTGGAAATCATTAAGGCAATTTATGTTTTATGCATTACATTAAACTTTCTAAAGTTCTTCAAGATGACTTAGATTCTGGGTAATAAAAATAATTTACATTTTTTATTTATATAGATTCCCTTTCCTATTTCTTTCATAAATTACCAACCAAACATGTAAGCTTCCTGTTTCATATGAATAACTATTATAGGTAAACAAACCAAGAACTAGAAATGCCCTTCCTAACACCAAGTATTAGTGAAGTGTGCATCAGGCTGATTCACTAAACTGCATGATATCCAAGTGTATATTAGCCAAAGCCCTTGATCTTAAAACACACACACACACACACACACACATACACAAAACAACAACAAAAAACTATGCTTAAATGGAGAAGATATGCCAGAAAACAGCCTGGTGTAATGAAATGTGCCAAGAACTGGGGACCAGGGGGTGAGGGTTTGAGTCTTGAGTCCCAGAATTCCCAGTAACTAGCTATATTTTGTTGGATTTCAGTTTTTTTAAAACGAAAGGATTAAACAAAATGACATTGAAAGTTGTACCCTCTTTTAAAATACTTTGCTTTAGGGATAGAGGGTTCTTCAGGTTGAGAGGAACCAGTCCTTACCATGAAAGATTACAAGTATCAATCATCTAGATTAGGGAAGCTGGGGTTTCAGTAGGAACCACATGCCACAGAACAGGCAGGTTTAGGTAGAAGAGCAGGTAGAAGAGTCTGACATCCAAGCCAAAGAGCAAGCTAAAGAGTGATACCTACAAACATGAGCTAGGGCAAAAATCACCTTCTGAGGTGACTTCTAATTTTGTGACATACTCACTTCTAGCTCATGGACGTTGATTTTGAAGCTGAATTTGTGAGGGAGGAAAAAAGGCAGAGAAAGAATGTCATATTATGGCAACAATCAATAAAAATATACAAGCCTTGTGTGAGTATCTTATATTGGTCCATAGTAATGTGTGAGTCAGTAGCTGATCTAATCGTTTAGTAGGGTTTCCCACAGAAAGAGAGTCAGTAATTAAGCTGTGTCTTAAAATCAAGGAGGAAAATCCATTAAGCCATGAAAGAGGGGACCACTTAATTCCAAAGAAGTGTATACTAAGTGAAAATTTAGAAAATTTAGAAGATTTTCCTATACAAGTAGGAGTAAGAAAAAGTATCAAAAGAGAAGGGTGTACCTTGGAGAGAGAGTATTAAATTAGGATTTTGACTTTTATGAGAGGGCAGAAAAGGAACAAATAAAAGCCTTTAAACTTAAAAAAGTTATGATTTATCAAAATGTGGGTTTTGGAGAAGATAGCACATTGACAAAGTAAAAAGGGGAAAAGGCAGAAAAAAACTGACAGAAGAGGAAATGAAAGATAGAGTGACAATCACCAGAGATATTCATAAAGATTTAAACAAGGTCTTGAGGAAAAGATGATTCTAGCAAAACTTAGAGAAATGAAATTGGGTTGTCCATGCTTTCTTGAATGTGGCCTTCAAAAGTTCAGAGCAGCATTAAATTTTGAAATAAAGGCTTTGGAAAATGAAGCTAGGATTAAGTCTATTGAACTACTGAGTTATCACAGAAACTTGATCTCACTAATTCTAGGACTCCAGTGGCTGAGATCCCCAAACTTACTGATCCTAAACTCTGAGCATTGAATTTACTAGGGAAAAATGTAGGTGGAGTCCTACTCACAACAATGGCTGAGTTAAACAACTATTGAACCAAACATCACACGTATCACAACTATTTCTGTATCTGAAAAACAAAAATTATCTGAAGACACTAGAAAGCAAACCAAAGCTGGCAGATTCTGTAGGAGACAGAATTCAAGAACCTGAAAAGTGAGAGGGGAATCCCAGAATTAAGAAAACCAGTAAGGGTAGCCTCAAATTCTGTTTATAAATGCTGCACAAATCTCTGGTGGTCCTCTGAATCATGCAAGTACTGGGGAGATTTCAAGCAGTGTAGATAAGGATAAAAGAACAAAACCTTACATATGAGTTGCCTCACAACTAAATTGTCCACTAAAACGACCAACTAAACAATCGGAAGTGAACATTCTTCAGAGGAGCACAATAGAATCCAGAGTCTCCACAACATTTATAATGTCCAGGATAAAATTTAAAATTACTCAACATACGAAGAAATGTCATTCATTCTCAAGAAAAAAACACAATTGACATAGACCTATCTCCAAATGACCCAGATGTTAAAATTAGCAGACAAGGATTATAAAGTCGCTATTATAATTCTATCTATTAATTAAAGAAAAAGATATTTATAATGAATGAAAAGATAGAAAATCCCAGCAAGGGAAATAGAAATTATGAAAAAAAAGAACAAAGTGACAATTTTAGAATTGAAAAGTTCAATACCTGAAATAAAACACTCACTTAATGGGCAACTAACAGCATGGAGATGACAGAGAAAAGAGTGAATTTGAAGATACAGCAACAGTAATTTTCTTATCTAAAGAAGTGAGGGAAAGAAAGGTTTGAAAAACATGAACAGAGTCTCAGAGACCTATAGAACAATAGGAAATGTGTAATATATGTATAATAAATATCCCAAAAGAGAAAGAATGGGCCAGAAAAATATTTGAAGAAATAATATCCATAAAATTCCCAAATATGATGAAAGAATGTAATGATTCAAGATGCTCAGTGAACCCCAATTTGGATAAATGTGAATAAAACCATGTCTAGGCATATAACAGTCTTATACTGAAAAGCATAATAGAAGGAAAATCTTGAAAGCAGACAGAGGAAAATGGCTCAGCACATACAAGGAACAATGAAACAAGTGATTGCTCATTTCTCAGTAGAAACAATAAAGACCAGAACTCAGTGGGACACCATCTTTAAAAGGGCTGAAAGAAAAAACCAAAATCCTGCCACCCCAGAATTATATATCCAGAAAAATATCATTCAAGAATAAAGGCGAAATTAAAATGTAGGTGAGTCTAACTAGCATTATTTCATAAAATGAATTCCTATTGAGCCAGAATGGTTTCACGTGATATAGCCTTTTTTTAAAAAGTGTCCTACAAGGAAAATGACAGAAACCTAGGCCAAACTGAGCCTACAGACCATACATTTGCTATCCCTTTCCTTGTGGTGAGATAAGCACTAGAAGTAAAAAGTGGAAGTAATTAGAAAGTAAAAAGCTAAATAAATTTCCAGTAAGTATTATACCAGAGCTGGCAAAAGTCAGAAAGCCCCTGGAGAAAAATTTGATTTTTACCCACAATAAAAAAAAAAAAGAAAAGAAAGAAAGCCCCTGGAGACACGGAGCCGACCACTATGGTTCAAGGTGAGTTGTAAACAGTTTTGAAATGCACAGGCTTGATGTGCTTTTACCCTGAACTAAAACTTGGTACTGAAGTACCAACATTCCAAAAATTAATTGGTAGAAAATGTTGTTCCTCACCAGAAAACGGTGCCAGGTGAGAAATAAGTATTGACTTCATGCCACATCTAGGCATACAGATAGGTCATCAGGCAGCAATATGACTATTAATCCCTTCGTTCATCAGAGAGGCACAGAGTGAGTCCCTTATCCTCACAGCACTGGGTACTGAGCCAAGACTGAAACTCACCTAGCCAAAGTTAGGGTCTACACTCTGGTGAAAAGAATCAGTTCGGGTTCACCTAGCTAATAACTCATTCTTTTCTTTTTGGCTTTGAAGACAAGGGAAGGGTAGAATGGAAACCAAAATGTTAAAAATTCATGCTTATAAATGAAAAGTGAAGTCTTTTGATCTGTACCCTCAGATCTGTTCCACAGTGGTGAGTTTCTTAACTGACAGAATCTTTGCCCCAGCTGAGCGAGAGTCCTCACTGGCAAAACTGCTTAGAAATGAAATGTCACAAGTTGGAAAAGCGTCCTTGCGGGATCTGTTAAATAGATTATCAAATGGAGCGAATGACGTACCCATCTGTATACAGCATGAAGCATGAATGATTACAATCTCAGATAGTTTGCAGAATTGCAAATAAAATGTATCATTTAGTGATTGCTTACTATGTACAAATACATTATTTCATGGAGATTTCCTTGAGGATTAAGTGAAATAATGCATGCCTTATACTCCTTTTCTCCAGATATACAAAGAGAAATTAAATTAATCCTACCTCTGTCTCCTTTACTTGTGTTATCTTTAGAAACCTACCATCTTCTCACTGCAAAGCTCATACTCCTAACTAGTATATGCCCCTGCCCATAATTTACGGGACCTGCTCCTAAGGCACTGTATGCCTCTGAGAGGAGGTGCTCATGTAAAAAGCAGCTATCAGACGAAGCCTTGTGAAGCACGCACCACAGGTAAAGAAAGGTACTAAAGCGAGTGAGTCTCCAGTCCTCCCTGATTCAGGCTACCCAAAGGTAAAGAAATGCTTCTCACGGTGTGGCAGGCACTAGTATCAGCATCATATATGAATTATCTTATTTCACCCCAAAAAACCCCTCCGATGAAGGTGCTAAAAACCTGGACACAGAGATTAAGTGATTAGTCTGAGATCACACTGCTCACCAGTGGGACAGTTTGATTCCAGACTCCATGCTTTTAACAACTACCTCTACGGCTTCCCAGGCAGAAACAACTGAAAATCTTTGCCTAGATGCCCGAGATAATACATACTAACAAACTGCCACAAAGAAGTTCCCTTTTCAGCAAAGATCTGAGCAAAGAACCTCAATTAAAACATTAAAACCTTAGCTTTCTCTCTAAAACAGAAACTGAGAACAGAGCCCTTACTTTGGCTGGAGTTACCTATGCAACTATCATTGTTTTCTTCTCAGAAGGGTGAGTTATGGCCTTCCAAAACTAAAGTTGTACAGTCTAATATTTGTACTTAAGCTTGTACTCTGAATTTTCTACAAAACTTAAGTTTAGACTCTCTGCTCAGGAATGAACACCCCTTTCAAGCTTCCCGGAGCCAATTACAACTTAGGGGAAATTACCAAATGAACCTGTGTTTAAGGGAAGCATCCTATTGCTAATCATGACTCAACTCTTCGTAGAACAATTCTTAACTTCTTGACTTTCAGTCACTATGCCCAGGTCGTTTGGGGACGACTGCATGATTCCACAGGGGCATGGCTAATTTCCCAATCCCATATGTCCATAACTTCAAGGATTGTCTTGTCAGGATCAGTGACTTCTGCCTATACCACAAATGGTAGGCAGGTAGGTTATCCTTTGTGATCCTCACAGTCAGGAATAAGGAGGCTACAACAAGGAAGGACCTATTCTGCCTTTACATTCCAATTCTGGGTTCAATATTTGAGTGGGAATCTGGTGGTAAACAACACATTAAAGAAGGCTAACCTCAATCATTGAGTAGCCACCCTAAGAGGAAAAGACAATAAATGTTTCCCAAGAAATACAAGAACTAACCATAATACTTATCTGCCAAATTATAGTTGTGCTATAACAGTAATCAGTAAATGCATAAGACAAAGCAAAAAACAAGTCCAAATGGAACATTTTCCCTAGTTGTTGAGGCCTTTCCTCCCATGGAAGTCTCCCAAGATGAACCTTAAGGGCAGTGTGTGAAATGGAAACAAACTTATTTAAAACTCTTAATAAAATAAACTAGCATTACTTAGTTTTATATTTTATTTTAAAATATTTCTATATAAATTTCATATGGTCTGTCCAGTTCTTTACAATGTTGAGTGTTAACCCCCTGCTACCTACTATCACTTATTCACTCAATAACACTCCAGAACACATTGCCTTCCACTATTTCTCTCTCCAGCATTGTTAGATTGCTGCAGCAACCTTCAAGGGGCTTTTTCAAAAGAAAACAACTTCAGTGCATTCTTCTTTGAGAAAAGGAGTTGGAAATTTTTTCTTTTAGCAGTTGGATAGCAATAATCTCAGTATAGCAACTGGAAATCTTCAAAGGTTTTAAAGCATGTGGGATTGGATATGCACTTTAGAGAGAAGAGGCAATTTTTAAATTCATACTTGGGTTCTTACTTCCTGGGATATAGGTTTACTAAAAAGTTTGTTAAATGAATGATTAATGGTAACTGTTTTCTGAACAAACATGATTCAATTAATTAAATATTTCTTGGACACCTGCTAGATACATAGGGTGATCTCTAACTAGTGAAGTATATTCTCTGTTGCATTTTCTAAAATGTTGTCATGTGTTCCAACATTTCCCAGAAAGTTTTATTGGTGTCAATACCCTGAAGTCCAATTCTGCCAAGAAGCCACTTTAACACTGGAACTGAAGGCATTTTTAAAAGAAATTACTGAATAATCTGAACTCCACAGATGTCTCTACTACATAACCACTGATGTTTGAAACTTTATTATTTTTAATTTAAAATCTTATATCAGCTACTAAATATTAAAAAGACATTTCTTATGGGTATTAAATAAAATAAATGTTAAAAGTGTAACTACTCAAATTACAGTAATGAGAACAGAGATCAGAAATATGACTTGCCAAGTCAACTATTTCATCCAAACCTGACAGAGGGAAAATGCAGGGTTTTTATTGAGTTGAAATAATGGTATTTAAGCCTTAAATCCTCATCTTACACAACTCAAACAGACCAAGAGTTCCTTTATCCTCCAAAAGAATTCAATATCATTACTAACTCCAACTCCTTATATGCCCCAAAGCCCAACAAAGAGGTATTAATAGGAACGCTCTTCTAATAAAATGCTAATAAACATATATGCCTCTACGCAATGTATACACTAAAATACCTATAGCAATACATCTATTGCTGTATGGCTTCTCTGGGTAACCCAGGTAAGGAATTCCCTTGTAAACCAAGTACAACCTAAGGTGAGCCACAGGTAGGTGAGAAAGAGAAAACGATTTCTGGCAAAGGCCGAGAAGGGTTGTCCGGCGCACGTGGTTTGCATGAAATCAGGAACCTCTGTGAGGAGCTGCTCACCGCGTGAAAGCGGCCGTTTCCCCAGCCATATCCTTTGACTTACACCCTGCGGGGGACAGGAGAGGTTCTGCAACTATTCTTCAGACCACTGCCCACTTTCCTTTCTCTTAACATCACTAATTTCCTGAAGATAATTCCAAGCACACGTTAGCCCATTTAGATTAATGAAGCACGTGTCGGTGGACCCGACTAGAGGCAGCGGAAGGGGGCGAGCCCAGCGCGCTTCAGGGAAGCACTCTTCCTCAAGCGCTGGCCCAAGGGGTCACAAGCTGATTGGGGGTGGGGGTGGGCTCTCCCACCATTGATCTCTTCCCTGAAATCTCAGCAATCTGGGGGAAAACTGCTGCACCTGCCAGGGCGCCCGCAGAGCCCCACCGCAGAGCATTGGATGGATGACCTCCCGTCTCAGGGGAACCCAGAGCCCACCGGCGGAGTCCGACTGTTGACTTTGGGTCTATTAAGCACCTCATCTGCTCACAAACTCCAGTGACCCGTCAGCCATCTTAAGGACCCCCGACGGGGATGGGGAAGGACGCGCGGCTGCTCAGAATCCAAAATCCAGCCAAGGTCGGACCTCGTCCGCAAACTCCCTGCCTCTGCCTGCTCCCGCACAGTCCCCCTCCGTCGCGGGTCCTTTACCTTGTGGCTTTTCCCCGGGGGACACCTGACGTTATTGGAGGCTCCAGCTGTTTGATTCATGTCGGGAGGAAGTTGTGGGGCCGATTCCTCTACCTTCAAAACTTCCTTCCGCGCGTGGAGGGTTGCAGAGGGCCCAGTCTCCGAGCACGCGAGGCGGGTCTTCCCGCTCCAGCAAAGTCTCGGGCGAGAGCGCAGGCCGTCTTCGCGTTGCAGGTTTCTGCCCGGCTGCTCGCCCCAGGATGGAAAAGACCGCAGCTCCCGGAGCTGTGAAGGAGGAGGAACTGCTGGGGCCACGGAGGGAGCCCGTGCCAGCGCCGGCGGCTCCGAGGTCTCTGCCTAGTGCTGCCTTCCTGGGAAACAATCCAGGACTCTCAGAAACCCAAGCAAATCCAAAAGGGAGCTCCAAGGAGGGGCGAGGAGGTGTGTGTGTTGGAGGCGGGAGGGCTGGTGGTGTAGAGTAGGCTCTTCCCTGGGCAAGAGTTGGCGTTCCGTGAAAGCTCAGGAACTCCGCGCCCCAACGCCACCTCGGTGGAGCCACCAGCTTCTAGAAACCCACGGGTTCGCGCTCCGCTCCTTGCATCTTTCTACAGCCCTTCCATACCCCCTCAGAAGCCCAGGCAGGACCGATAATCACTGTGGACCCAAGCATCGCATCCCACCTCACCCCGCAGGGGTTAATCAAGAAGGCCAACTCCAGAGGCGGGCGGCGGGCTCTCGTTTCCAGCTCCTGCGCTGGGCTTCGCTCGCCAAATCTTCCCGGGATGGTCAGGAGGTGGCATGCGAGGCTCTGCCAGGCGCCACCCTTAGCGGCGAGGGAGAGCAAGCGGAGAGGGCGGAAGAGGAGCCCCTCCTCACAAGCCTCGGCTGGGACGGTAATGGGACTTATTGGCTCAATCCCCACAAGTCACCGTTAAGAGATGCAGGGTGGCTTTCAGCTGGGCACGCGCCGCGCGCTGAGGACCCTTTCTGCTTCCCTTTGTGACCCAAGCCTTTTGCCTGGGAATCTATTTGGGGGAGGGCAGTAGGGTGCAGATATTCCTTTCTGCACAAGAAGTGTTTGCACCCCTCCCCCCAGGGCTTTTTCTTTTCTTTTTTTCATTCTTTTCCAGCCCTCTCTCCCCCTCTTCCTTCTTCCCCCCTTTCTGGTTTTCTTGTCATCCCCAATGTCATGATTTAATTAGGCAGCATTCTGGTAGAGGTCGAAAATTGTGTGAAACTTGGGAACCAAGAAAACCAAATCAAGAAAGAGCAACTGTCCCAGAAAGGCTGCATTGCAACATTTTAGAGCCACAAGTCGTTAACAGTGGACTAAGAGCAAACTGAGATATAGCCATATTATGTAGCCAAATGTTAAAATTTTCTAGGGGTGTGTGTGTGTGTGTGTGTGTAGATTGTTGAGCTTTAGTATTCTGGATGGAAATTAAGCCACATAATTAGGTTTTCCCAATCCCAAATCCCTAGTTTTATCATCTATGAAACGAGTTGGACTCATCTCTGAGAACCAGAGAGTTGCACTTACTCTTTCAATCACATTGGGTTGGTAACATAAGCACATCCTTCCTTTTATTCTTCAGTCATTTGCTAACATTCATTGCTTTTTTTCCCCATATGCCCAAATCCAAGCTGGAATAAGCTCCATATTGTAAAATAAGTTTTTTGGTTTGATTGCTTTTGCCTACTAAAGAAGCTCAAAAGCAACTCAATATTTCTTTTCTGTGATTGGGAAGGCATATTTTGGGCAGGATGCAGGATAGTCTGTGGAGGCAGAAGTTGGTTAGAATCTTGGTTTTGCTACTTTACCATGTGCATCTTTGGGCTAATTATTTCTCTAATTCTTACAGATCAGACGTAGGTGTTATACTTGCTATTTTTCAGGTAACAAAACTGAAGCTCAAAAATATTGATATGCAGAGGGTGCTTAGCAGAGTTGTAGGAGTCCATCAAATGGCAGTCATTTATTATTACTGTCTGACCAGGAAAATTGGGAGTGCTTCACATTAACTTAGACACTATTGCACAATCCCACTATTTTCATGGTTAATGACAACTGATGCTTTTATCTATGTGATTACTTGTGTTTTTCTTTTTCCCACTCTAGACTATAAGCTCCATAATGGTAGAAAAGAGGGGCTTTTAGAATGATTCAAGCAAAGGGAGCAGCATGTGCATAAGAGGGACTCATCATGAACTATAAATCTAGACTTAGAGCTTGATGGTTCACATTTGTACTATAAAGTATATTTTATTAATAAAGCTTGGAAAGTGTACAAAGAAGGAAAGATGCTACTATGGCTAATTGACTTTGTCACTGGCATTAACATACATTTGACTTTAACATCAATAATAGTATAGGAAAACAATTTTTTTCCTCTGCAATATGAATAATTTTATTCCTAAAAATCCATGCTTAGAGACTTTTGGGCTTCCTATCTTTTCTTTTCCTTTCCTTTTTTTTTTAAAGATCTGCTTTTTTATTAAGATATAATTTATGTATAATTAAATACACAATTTTGGAAATTGCATACATTTGTATAACCCACACCCCTATTAAGATATATAAAATTCCTGTCACTCCCAGAAATGTGCCTGTGTTGGCTTTGAGCTATGTATCCTAGAAAAACGTATTCTTAAACTCAATCCATTCATGTGGATGTGGACCCCTTAGAAATAGGACCTTATGATGAGGTTAAGGTATCGCCCAACCTGAATGAAGATAGGTCTTAATCCTATTACTGGAGTCCCTTATAAGCAGAATCAAATTCAGTCACAGAGGAAGCAGCTAGAAGCCAGGAGAAATTTCATGTGCGTTGCCACGCCACAGAAAATCCAAGGACCAAGGATGGCTGGCAACCAGCCCCAAAACAACACAGTCTTCTGGGAGAAAGCATTGCCTTGATGATGCCTTAATTTTGGACTTTTCCTGGACTCAAAACCGTGAGTCAATAAATTCCCATTGTTTAAGCCAAGTCATTGCATGGTATTTGCTTCAGCAGCCAGGAAACTAAAGCAGTGCCTCCAATAAACTCCTATATGCAACAGCTCTTTATCATCATGGACCGGTTTTGCCTATACTAAAATTTCATATAAATGAAATCATACATTATGAACTCCTTCATTAAAAAAGTGTTTTTAAGATCCATCATGTATATTTTAGTAGTCCATTCATTTTTATTGCTAAATAGTATTCTATTGGATGGATGTACCACACTTTAACATTCCCCTGCCAATGACTACCTACACTTATTCCAGTTTTTTGCTATTATGAACAAAACTACTATGAACATTTTTGTGTGAACATATGCTCCATTTCTCTTGGCTAAATATCTAGGAGTGGAATCTTAGGTCATACAAAATGCATGTTTACTTTTTAAAGAAACTATGTACATGTTTTCCAAAATGTTTACCGTTTTTAACTGCTTAGTCATATATTTTGCAAAACAATTTATCCCAAAACTTAGAGGTTTCAAACAAAACACATTTATTATCTTACATTTTCTTTGGGTCAAGAATCCAAGCTTGGCTTAGCTGGGTCCTCTTCCTCATGCTTTGTCACTAAGCTGCAATAAAATTGTCAGGCAGGGCTGCAGTCTTATCAGAAGGCTTGACTGAATAGGGGTCTTCTTCAAAGCCAGCCATGTGGCTGTTGGCAGGATGTGGTTCCTCAAGAGCTTTTGGATTGAGGGCTTTGGTTCTTTGCTGGAGTGCTGGAGGCCCAAGGCTACCTTCATTTCTTTGCCACATGGTCTTGACAGCTTGTTTCATCATGGCAAACACTCAAGAAGAGTCAAAAAGTTAGTGCGAGGGAAAAAGAGGTATAATATGGGGGCATTTTCAAGACTTGGAATTGGCCTGGGTGGCATTGCAGTGACAGGTGCAGGCCATTGTATATCCTGCCATAGCCTGCAGAATTGAGTGGGAGAGTGTGTAAACTACAGTGTAAACTATAATCCATGCTTGGTGGCAATGCTCCAAAATGTGTTCATCAGTTTCAATGAGTGTACCACACTAATGAGGGAGGTTGATAATGTGGGGAAGGGCGGGAGGTCTGGGGAGTGGGGCATATGGGAATCCCTTATATTTTTTTATGTAACAATTTATTTAATCTAAGTATCTTTTAAAAATAAATAAATATATTTTTTTAAAAACTTAGTGCAAGCAAGATGGAATCCACAATCACTTATAACCTAATATTGAAAATGACATCACATCACTTTTGTTATATTTTATTCATTAGAAGCAAGTCTATAGTCCAAGGGAAGAGTATTACACAACATTGTGAATACCAGGAAGCTGGGAACATTGGGAGCCATTTTGTAAGCAGTACCACAAAATTCCCTCTGGAACCCAATAATACAAGTCCCTTCCCATGTAAAATGCATTCCCTCCTTCCTAAGGGTCACAAAAAGTCTCATCCCATTATACCATCAGGTGAAAGTCCAGACTCTCATATAAATTAGTTCCAGATGTGGATGAAGCACCATAGGGTTTATTCCTCCAACATAGCTACTGGAATACAGTTCTCCATCTTTAGATCTGTGAAACTAAAGAGATAAGTTATCTGCCCAACACATAATCGATGTACAATGATGGTACAGGCATTGGATTACAGCTATACACATTTCTGTTCAGAAAGGAGGAAAACAGGAAGCATAAAGGAGTCACTAGTCTATAGAAATTTTGAAATCCAGAAAGGCAAAGGTTGGAATTTTCTTGATTAAGTTTCAAGTTCTGGTAAAAATTATCCAAGGACTTTGTTTCTACCCCGTGAGCTCTTGGTTCTGCACTCTGAATCATTTTTTTCATGAAATAACACATTTGCAGCTTAGTAGTTTTCTCAGCCTGCTTTCCTCCAATTGAATTTTGTAGGTCAAACTACCTTTATTTTGTACTATCTCTGTCACTATAGCCCAACCTGGCAGTGTTTCTCCTGATATATTTTCTCAAAAACGTGTGGGTATTCTGTGAATCTCATCGATTTCACTCAATGAGGCAAGAGCCATACCCACAATTGTCTTCTAGATATGCCCTTCTCTACCTTGGCATCTTGCTGGGAGGGTGAGAGACAACTCATTAAACTTAAAAGAGGCACTATTATTTGATTGAGAACAACTGTGAGTCATACCCTCAATTTTTTAAAGGACCCTGCTATAGATTGAATTATATACTCCAACAATCACATGTTCTTAATCTTAATCCATGTTCCTATGGATGTGAACTTATTTCTAAATAAGACCTTTTGAAGTTTTTATTATTTAGATATGGCATGGCCAGCTGAATCAAAGTGGGTCTTATTCCATACTACTTGAGGTCTTATAAAGGGAAGAAACCAGAGGCCAGAAGTCAGTGGCAACAGAAGAGCAGGCATAAGGAGTGAGAGATTGCCATGTGGAAGGAGGCAGAGATGCAAGTCAAGGAACCCCATTAATTGTAGCAAGCCAGAACCAGAACACTACAGACTTTGGGGAGAAAGAATTGCCTTGACAATGCCTAGATTTGGGATTTCGAGGCTCTGAACTATGAGCCATTAAATTCTTATTTTTTAAGCCACCCATTTTGTGGTATTTGTTATAGCATCCTGGCAAACTAAGACAGGCCCTTTCTGTGACTGAATCATAGTCTGATCCTTTGGTTTTCTGAGGTTTTAAGAAAAAGATATTTAAACATTAGAATCTGTTTATAGACATCCACAAAATAGCTTGTTAGAATTTTTTTTTAATTTTTTTTTATTGTGGGTAAAAATCAAATTTTTCACAATACATACCAATATTTGTAAAATGATATATAAATACATATGCATATATGTACATTTGTTTACATAAATGTTATTTGTTATATATATATATATAT
>JAQZBX010037082.1:8057-24028 GCA_029593785.1 Cabassous unicinctus | reverse complement strand
TTAGAGTACATCTTTATGGTGGTGTCTTTTCCACTGTGCAAAATCACCAGGCTGAAGATTGTGGTTCTGAATGTATTTGTCTCCTGGGAGCACTGTAAAAGGAGTGTTCTACCAAGGAATCAATTTTTTTAAGAATTTGATTAGTTCCTAGTAATATGTCAGCATATTTCCTTTTATGTGGCAAGGCTGATATATTCCAGAGTTTATATTCATCAGTCTCATTGTTACAATTTCAAATGGGGACAGTTTATGTTTATAAAAATGAATGGATCTTAGACTTAGTTTGACAATAGGTAGGGCTTTTGACCATGTTAGTTTAAGGGATTTTATGAATTTAGCTAATTAAGTTTTATGATATAATTTGGTCACTTCATGAAGCCTTTGGGCAACATATAGCAACTGACTTTGGTGAATGAAGTGATTTACACTTTGTGGCCTGGTAACTGTAAGCTTCTACCCAAAATAAATACCCTGTATAAAAGCCAACAGATTTCTGGTACTTTGCATCAGCACCATTTGGTTGATGAATACAGTTACCAAAAGAAGACTCCCGCAGTTGTATTCTCAATCACATTCCTATACCTCCCCTGTATTCACCTTTTCTTTATATCAGCCCTCTGCCCAACTCTATGGCTATACCAACCCAACCCCCAACCCTGCTCAGACTCACACTCCAGCATCATTGATGTCATTCTCATCACTGCAATACTATCACCCATTCATTGTCAAATCTCCCCCATCCATCTTATCATAGATTCTGCCCAAATTGGACATCAGAACAACCACTTTTTAAGGCTTTTGGAGAAAGTGGCATTGTTGGGAGTTCTAGGATTCAATCTTCATACAAAAAACACTAATGTACAGGAAGATACTCCCTGAATTACCTATTCTGGGCTTCTAGAGGCCAGGAGATCATGGCATAATATTCAGGGAAGAGTGGGAGGAAGAGACTAAGAAATTGCAGTAGGAAAGGCTTTCTCTGTGTTGGCTGCTCTCACCCATCTCTCACTATTGAAACAAGATACATTACCTATGTTTATAGGCTTGCAGTTGCAGATGGAAAGAGATAAAGAAGCCCTCTTCCCCAAGAACAGTTGGGGAAAGGCCAAGTATTATCATGGCGTCTAATTGGCAAATTTAGATTGTTGTGTCAGTTCTGAACCAGTGTTTTAGCCTGTCCTGGACAGGAAACTCCCCCAGCAGAGGGTGGGCCAGTGGAGTTTTAAAGACACAATGTCTACTTCGAGCTGTGTAGAACATTTGGCTTATGAGCACCATCTAATGTGCAGACCATGATAGTGGAGCTTCAAAGAGCTTAGAAATTGCTTTATGGCATCTTTCAAGTTCCTCTCACAGGGCTCTTTGGAACTGGTCTCTGACATCTTCATGAGTCTCTAGCCCAGTTTTAGCTGGGGAACACTGCCTTGTGAAATTCCTCTCCAGAGTGAATATCATCCCAGACCTTGCCTTCTAGGCAAAAGTAGATAGAGACATTGGATTAAAAAAACAGAAAAACAACTATAGAAACAAAAAGAAAACCAACGTAACAGATTAAATCTCCTAGAGAAGGAATAGAGAAAAGAAAGTTTTCTCCTGGAAGTGGAACTATTTCACAGAAAGTTCTATCTTAAAAGATGAATTAAATATCTGGGGCAAGAATCAGATGTAGAAGAGTTGAATAAATATGACCAGTTAAATACAGGCAATTTTAAATGTTATTATAAGTTGAATCAAGTGTCAAATTAGTGCCTTAACACAAAACCAATAAACAATAAAAGTCTAATCAAGAGCAAGAAACTGACCACCAGAGTAAAATCATCAAGGTAATCAGATGTCTAGATATTAGCAAAAAAATTACCACCCATACTAAGAAACAGGAAGCTATTGTTAAGTAAAAAGTACAAATTAAAAAGTTGGAGGAGACAAAGAATTTGGAACAACTAACTAAAGATGTTTAAACAAATTTCTTAAATCAATTCAAAGAGGTGTATGAAAATATGGCTGAATAGGTAATAGAAAATATGAAGACACTGGGTGACAATAAGAATTAAAAATTATGAGAAGAATCATAACAGCATGTAAAGGAATTAAAGGCACAATAGAAGAGGATAAAATATAATAGCCATTGAACAGTAAACTTGAACAGGCAGAAGAAATTATGAGCAAACTGGAAGATAGGACATTTGAAATCTTACTGATACAAGAAAATTTAGAGAAAATAATGGAAGAAATTGAGCAGGGTCTCAGGGAATTGAATGATAGTACAAAGTAGACAAGCATATGCATCATGCACCATGGATATTTCAGAAAGAGAAAAAATGGGAAAAGTGACAAAAAGAATATATAAGGAAAAAATGACAACATTTTTCCAAACTCATGAGTCACATAAATATACATGGCCAAGAAGTGCAATGTACTCCAAACAGAATAAATCCTAATAGAACTACATTGAGATACCTACTATTCAAAATGTCAAATGTCAAAGATAAAGAAATCTCCTGAAATCATCAAGAAAAAAGCAATTAATCATATACAAGGGAACTGCAATAAGATTGAGTGCTGATTTTTCATCAGATATCCTGGAGGTGAGAAGGCAGAGGTATGAAATATTTAAAGTAATGAAAGAGAAAAATGCAAACTAAGTATCCGTTATCTGTTAAACTGTCCTTCAAAGACAAAGTAGAGTTTAAAATATTCACAGATAAATAGAAAATAAGGAATTTTTTTCGACAAGAAATGTGTCCTAATACAATACTAAAGGGACATCTGCAGGGTGAAAGGAAAAGATAAGAAAGAGAGGCTTGGAGGAGAGTGTAGAAATGAAGATTATCAGTAGTTAAAAGCATAAAAAGAGAGAAAAATAAGAAATGACATTAAACCTAAAAGCTAAAAAGGTTCCATTGACTAATGACATTACAGCAACAATATTGCACGTTAATGGATTAAGCTCACCAAACAAAAGACACAGATTTGTAGAATGGATAGAAATGCATGATTCGTCTATATGCTATGTACAAGAGACTCATCTTAGAACCAAGGACAAAAAGAGGTTGCCAATGTACATGAGTTAAACACTGGCAAAACTGAGTTGAATTTTGTTGAGAAAAATACAACATATAATCAAAACAAACCAAAGGAAAAAAAAACAAAACAAATAAAAATTGAAGGGAGAAATAGACCTCTCTACAATAATAGTCGGGGACATCAAAACACTACCAGACTAATGAAGGACGTTGTTAATGTGGAAAAGTGTGGGAGGGGTAGGAAGTGGGGCATATGGGAATCCCCTACATTTTTAAGTAACATTTGTATAATCTAAATATCTTTAAAAATTGAAAAATATTAAAAAATCTCTATTATCTACAAAAGATAGAATATTTCGACAGAGGATCAATAAGGGCAAAGAGATCTTGAATAATAAGTTAAATAAACTAGACTTAATAGATATATAGAGAACATTGCATCCCAAAACAGCAAGGTGCATTCATCTCAAGTGCTCATTGATTATTCTCCAGGATAGACATAATTTTGTGTCACAAAACACGTGTCAAAAATTTTAAAAATTTTATAATAAACATAGCACATTTTCTGACCATAATGAAATGAAGTTGGAAATCAATAACAGGAATAGAACTGGAAAATTTACAAATAGATAGAAGTTAAACAAAACACTCTTGTACAATCAGTGGGTCAAAAAAAGTTGCAAGAGAAATCAGTACATATCTGGAAACAATGGAAAACAAGAATACAACATATCAAAAGTTATGAGATGCAGTTAAGGCAGTGTTGAGAGGTAAATAAATAGCACTAATGCTACATTTAAAAAGAAGGAAGAGCTAAAATAAAAGACCTAGCTGAAACCCAGGAGGAATTAAAAAAAGAACATAAACCTAATCTCAAAGTAGACAGACAAAAAGAAATAAAAATGATTAAAGAATAAGTGAAATAGAGAATTAAAAAAATAGAGAAAATTAACCAAAACAAACAAACAAAAAATAGTTCTTTGTGGAGACTAATAAAATGATACTATTATTGTTAGATTGAAGAAAAAACAGGAGAAAATGCATATAAACAAAATTGGAATATTGGGGGTGCATTATTATAGTCGCTACAGAAATAATTAGGATCATAAGAGGATAATATGAACAAGTGTATGCCAACCAATTAGGCAACATAGATGTAATGAACAAATTCCTAGAAACACATGAAAAACAACAATGGCTCTAGAAGAAATAAGAGACTTTAACAAACCAAACACTGGTAACGTGGTTGAATCACTCATCAAATACCTCCCAACTAAGAAAAGATCAGGATCATACGGCTTTACAAGTGAATTCTAACAATCATTCCAAGAAAAATTAAGACAAGTACTGCTCCAAATCTTCCAAAAATTAAAGAGAAATGAACACTACCTAATCATTCTATCAAGTCAACATCATCCTAATAACAAAGGAAGGTAAAGATAACTGTAAGAAATGAAAATTACAAATGGATTACTCTAATGAATATAGATGCAAAAATCTTCAACAAAATATTACAAATGGAATCCAACAGTATATTAAAAGAATTATGCAGCATGATCTACTAGATTTTTCCCAGGTATATAAGGGTGGTTTGATATAAAAAGTGCATTAATACACCACATTAACAAATTGAAGTGGAAAAACCTCATGATCATCTTGATTGAGGCAGAAAACTCATTTGACAAAACCCTACATTCTTTATGCAAACACTTTAAGGGATAAGAAGAGAAGGAAATTTCCTCTACACGATAAAGGGTATATATGAGAAACCCTAAGGTAATATAATAAATGGTAAAAGCCTGAAAGATTTCCCCTAAGATGTAGAGCAAGAGAAGGATGGCAACTGTCACCACTGTTATTCAACATGAGGTAGAAATTCTAGCTAGAACAAGTAGGGGAAAAAAAAGAAAAGGCATCCAAATTAGAAAGGAAGAAGTAAAACTTCACCATTTGCAGATTACATGATTTGGTATACAGAAAGTCCAAAAAAAATCTACAGCAATGCTTTCAGAGTTAAAAAAAAAAATGTGTTCAGCAAAGTGGCAGTATACAAGATCAATATATAAATAATCAGTCATGTTTCTATATACTAGTAATGAACAACCTGAGGAGGAAATCAAGAAAAAATTTCATTTGCAACAGTAAGTAAAAGAAACATATACTGAGTTATAAATTTAACCAAGGACTTTAAGGATTGCATATAGAGAAATATAAAACATTGCTACAAGAATACAAAGAAGACCTCAATAAATGGAAGGCTATTCTGTGCTCATGGATTGGAAGATTATCATTAAATGTCAATTCTACCCAAATTTATTTCAAAATTCAACACAATCCCAATCAAAATCCCAGCTGCCTACTTTGCAAAGATGAAAAAGTCAAATACCAAATTTATTCAGAAGGGAAAGGGAATCTGATTAGCCAAAAATATCTTTCAAAGAATGAAGCCAGTGGACTCACAATTCCTGACTTTAAACCATATTTTAAATCTACAGTGGTCAAAACAGCTTGGTGTACTGGCATAAAGGTAGAAATATTGACCAATGGAATAGAATTAAGAATTCAAAAATAGATCTGCACATCTATAGCCAGTTGATATTGGACAAGGCTGAGAAGTCCACTCAAGTGGAACAGAATTGTCTTTTCAACAAATTGTGCTAGAAGAACAGTATATCCTTATCCAAAAGAGTGAAAGAGGTTTCCTATCTCACACCTTATACAAAAATTAAGTCAAAATAGATCAAAGAGCTAAAGATAAGTGACAGAACCATAAAACCCCCAGAAGAAAATGTAGGGAAGCATCTACAAGATCTTGTTATAGGCAATGTTTCTTACACTTTAATGAAAGCATAAGAAATGAAAGAGAAAAAAAAAAGGTAAACTGCCCTCCTCAAAATTAAAATCTATTGTGTTTCAAAGGACTTTATCAAGAAATGAAAAGGCAGTGTACTTATTGGGAGACAATATTTGCAAACCACATATCTGATAAAGATTCAATATCCAGAATATATAAAGAAATCCTAAAACTGAACAATAAAAAGACAGGCAACACAATTAAAAATGGATAAAAGAATTGAATAGACATTTTTCCAAGAGGAAACACAAATATTGAATAAGCAAATAAAAAGATGATCAATCAGCTAGGTCCTGAATTTCAACAGACTTGTAATACCTACTCTCCAGTTCATTGGACTTAGGACAACTAACAAGGAGATGATGATGGACAATGACCATCTCAAGGAACAGCGAGAGTATGCAACTGCAAGCAAGGCAGTCCCATCCATCTGCTCCATGGGATATAAGCCCAATCTTAATTAAAGGTGGGGTGGGCATCATCATCCGAGAATGCTCAGGATTGGGGAATGAATGACTAGAGTAGGCTTACCAGTGTTCTACTATGGACTTGTGATTCCAGCAATGGAAAAACTTTTATCTTTGTTGTTGAGGCAGTGGCCACTGGAGGTTCTGAGGGAAGGGAGAAGGAAAAACAGGTGTAATATGGGGGCATTTTAAGACTTGGGAAACGTCCTGAATGACATTGCAGTATGAGGTACATCTTGCTATATCTTACAAAATTGTGTGAGAGAGAGTGCAAACTCCAATGTAAAATATAATCTACACTCAGTGGCAATGTTACAAAACGTGTTCATCAATTTTAACAAATGTACGACACTAATGAAGGATGTTGTTAATGTAGGAAAGTTTGGGAGGGCTAGGGAGTGGGGCATAGGGGAATCTCCTATATTTTTTATACAATATTTATGTAATCTAACTATCTTTGAAAGTAAAAAATAAAAAAGTACATTTAAAAGAACACAATGAGATATCATTTCATACCTACTAGAATGCTCACTATTTAAAAAAAGCAGAAAACTGAAAGTGTTGGAGAGGTTGTAAAGAAATAGGAGCACTCATTCACTGCTGATGGCAATGTAATATGTTGCATTGGCTATGGAAGGCACTTTGGCCATTCCTCAGGAAGGTAAGTATAGAATTGCCATACAATCTCGCAATCCCACTTCTAGTTATATAATGAGAGGAACTAAAAGCAAGGACATAAAGAGACATTTGCACTTTGATGTTCTTATCATCATTAATAACAACTACCATATAATTACCAAAAGATGCAAGCAAAAGAAGTGTCCATTTAAACCATTGAATCGATTAAAAATATGATATGTACATCTTTTGTAATATTGTAAGAAAGAATTAAGTTCTCATGCATGTGACAAGGTGGATGAACCTTTTGGACATTATGTTAAGTTAAATAAGTCAGACACAAAATGGTAAATATTGTGTGATCTCATGAACATGAACTAATTACCATACACAAACCCATAGAATTAGAATCTGGAATTTAATTTACCTGGACACAGAAGAGAGATAGAGAATAAGGAGCTCATACTTAATTTGTGAAAAATTTCTATTTAGGTTAATTTTAAATGTTTTGAAATTATATACACTTGATTATAGGTAATTATTGTGAGTGTAATTAACAGTGCTTAATTATATATGTGAAAGAGGTTGAAAGAGGAAGTTTCGGGTCATATATGTTACTAGAAGGAAAGCTAGAGGGTAAAAAATGGAACTGTATAACACAGTGAACCCTGATGTGGATGATGACTGTGGTTAATAGTACAAATAAAGGAATGTTCTTTCATGAAGTATAACAAATATACTTCCCTTTTACAAAGTGTTAACAATAATGTGGTATACGGAATATTCACTTAATGCAAACTATGGAATATAGTTAGTAATATTTTAATATGCTTTGATCCAGTTTAACAAAGTTACCACACCAATGCTGTGTCAACAATAAGGGTGTATATAGGAATATTGTGTTTTTTACATGACATTTATGCAAACCTACAACCTTTCTGATTTAAGATTACAATAATTAAAAGACAAAAACAAAAACAATATGCTAAGTGAAAGAAACCAGACTACATAGTGTATGATTACATTTGTATAAAATATAAATATAAAAAATCTATATAGAGAGAAATCGAGTAGAGTTGTGTGAGGCTGGGAAATAATAGAAGGTTTATTGTGTAGTAATGAAAATATTCTATAATTAATTCTAGTAATTAATGCTCAGCTATGTGATTATATGGAGAGCAACTTATTGTACACTTTTTTGTGGTATATCTTTAAAATTATTTTAGTATTACAAAGTATTACACATATGACTGTACACTTTTAATGGATTGTGTGGTGGTAAAACCACTTCAAAAGTACTACTAAATGAAATCAAAGTGTCCTATAAATAGAAGAACATTGTGTGTTCATGGATTAGAAGAGTAAATATCATAAGTTATCAATACTAACTAAAGCAATTTATAGATTTAATTCTATCCCAATCAAAATTCCAACACCTTTCTTTGCAGAAAAGGAAAAGCCAACTATCTAATTTATATGGAAGTGTAAGGGGCCCTGAATAGCTAAAGCCATCTTGAAAAAGAAGAATGAACTTAGAGGACTCACACATTCCTTATCTGAAATCTTATTACAAAGACACAGTAATTAAACTAGCATGGTACTGGCACAAGGATGAAGATATAGACAAATAGCATAGAATTGGGAGCTACAAGATCAACCCTCACATTTATTGGCAATTATTTTTGTTAAGGTGGCAAAGTCCACAATATTAGGAGAGAATAGTCTCTTCAACAAATGGTGCTGGTAAAACTAGATCATCCATTTGTCAAAACATAGAAGCAGATCCCCTATCTCTCACCATATACAAAAGTCAACACAAAATGGATAAAAGACTTTAATATTAGAGATATAACTACCAAAATCAGACAAAAATGTGAGGAAACATCTTCAGCACATTGTGCTAGGCAATGGTTTCTTAATCATTAATCCCAAAGCGCAGGCAAGAAAATAAAATAAAAGAAAAATGGGACTTTATCAAAATTGAAAAAAAGAAAAAATATCTTTTGTTCTTCAAAGGACTTTTTTATGAAAGTAAAAGAACAAACTATATATTGGGAAATATTTGGAAACCACATATCTAATTAAGGATTTATATCTAGAATATATACAGAAATTCTTCAATTTAAAAATGAAAAGACAGAACAATTTAAAAATGGCCAAAAGACTTGAACAGACGTATCTACAAAGAAGATGTACAAATGGCCAGAAAGCACATGAAAATATGCTCAATGTCATTATCCACTGGGAAATTGCAAAGCAAAACCACAATGAGATACATTTTCACACCCATTAAAATGGCTGCTATTTAAAACATGGAAAATAACAAGCATTGGAGAGGATGTGAAAAAAAAGGCACACATTCATTGCTGGTGGCAATGCAAAATTTTGTAGTTGCTGTGGAAGAAAATTTAGCACTTTCTCAGATAGCTAAGTATAGAACTGCCAAATGAGCTGGCAATCCGACTACTAGGTATATACCCAAAAGAATAGAAAGCAGGTATTCTAATATAAATTTGAACATCATTGTTCATAGCTGCATTATTCACAATTGCCAAAAGATGGAAGCACCCCAAGTTTCCATCAACCAATGAATGTATTAATAAAATGTGGCATATGTATATATAAAATGGAATAGTAATCATCCATAAAATGGAATGAAGTCCTGACACATGCAATCTGGCTGAACCTTGAAGACATCATGTTGACTGAAATATTATATGCTTTCACTGATTTTAAACAATTAGAGCAAACAAATTCATAGAGTCAGAATCTAGAATATAGGTTACAATGGGGGCAGGGTGTGTATAGGGAATTGTAAGTTAAGGTTTAAAATGTACCAGTTTCCTACATTGAATGATGAAACAGTTTTGGTATTGGATGGTGGTGATGGTAGTTTAACATTTTTGAATGCAATTAACAGCACTGAAATATATATCTGAATATGATTAAAAGGGTAAATATTAGATCATATATGTGGTAACAGAATAAAAATTTTAAAAATATCCGTGCAACTACATTACACAAACAGTGAACCCTAAGTTAAATCATGGGCCATTACTAATATTAAAAATATAAGGCTGTACTATCACCAATTGCAAAAAATATTCCACACCAATGAAAGTTGCTGGTTGGGTGGTGTATTTTGCGTTATTTTATGCACAATTGTTCTGTAAATATAAAATTTACCTAATATAGAAAAAAAAACATTAAAAGAAAGGAGAGTGAGAACAAATTACCAATGTCAAAAAAGTAGGAGTTTTTATATACAGACAGACAGAATTTGTTATTTGGCAGAACATTTTCCCCAAAATGAATGTAATGAAAACAAAAAATTTATCTGATAATGATATAATTTGTTTTTCAAGTGAAAATCAGAATTTTAGAATACTTTGGTCCTTCACATAACTTGACAGCTTCCAATAATTAAAGACCACTCTGATTGAATTTGTGATATGGATAATTATGATTTATGTGGGTATTTTATAATTAATTATATCATATCTGGATGATCGTTTTTACAAGGTGAACCAATATTTTCCAGAAAAAGGCTACATGAAAATCATGCATGGGTAAATAGAGCAATGAATGTAAATCTAATAAAATATGCAAAGTTCATTAATATGGCTTTAGAATCTACATTGTGACTATTATTTAAGAAATCACCATTTGTTGAATTTAATTGTCTAATATTAGTATTAAAGAATAGTAACAATTTTCAGAAAGGACTAATCAAATACTTTCCTTCCCAAACCACAGATCTGTTAAAGGCTTATTTTCTTCATACATTTCCCCCAAAACATCATATTGCAACAGAATGAATGATGAAACAGATTTTAGAGTTCAGCTATCTCCCAGTAAGCCAGGATGAATGAGTTTCTAAAACATGTAAAACTGTTTCTTTCTTCTCAATACTTTTAATTTGTCTTTTGGAAATAACATTTATAAAAAGCATTATTGCATTAATATATAAAGATTGTCTTATTTTAATAAAGCTACTATTTATAGTGTTGCCTGTTTTAATTTATAATATGGTAATTTTCAGTAGATAGAAATCAAATGATCATAAGCTCTTTAGACTTGTCAATAAATTTTTAGTCTATATAGTGTCACTTAAACTAAAAAAAATCATGTTTTACCTAAATTCTATTATTTTCGGTCTTCAATTTTCACAGAAACTAAGGTAGTATACATTTGTAAGTGTTTTGCCTACTCTTTCCTTCTTCACAGTGGTACATTTCTATGAAAATAATTCTAAAAGGGCTTTATCAGATGCATGAGCATCATTTCTCCTCTTATTCATCTCAAGATAGCAAATCAGACCAGTTCTTCTAAGTATTTTCTTACATTCTGAATTATCCTTGCCAAATTAGGGACACTTTTTAGCCTCTATCAAGCTATGCAATCCTCAGAGTTTCTCTTTTTTTCCAAAAATATGCCTACAGAGAAAGAGAAAGTGGAGCGATGTTGAAAGCAGGTGAAAATCTGCTGGGCTCTCTGTAACAATTGCTGAGTGATCACCAATCTGGTGAAGCCAAGCATGTTCTAAAGACAGCAAAGGGGCATTTCTGCTTCCATAGATTTTTCTTATCTCTGTTCAACAACTTTCCCTGCTAACTTTAATAAATGTTTTGAGATCCTATAGTGTTATGTGAAAACTTCTATTTTTGAGCCTTCATATCAGAGACTTCTCAGAGCTTCTTAGAACCTTCCATTTTCTGATACTCATCTGATTGCCAGATATTAATAAGAATTTTCAGAATAATGACAAATGGGGATATTTTCTCAGAATTTCTTCTGTGGTGGAATCTCATGTTCTAAGGGAAGCTAACATGATTAATCACATCTCATTTGGGAGGATCCTTTCAATGCACTTTTGGTAAGAGTTCCACTTTGTGTCACACCTTTTTCTTTTATTGCTTTCATTCAAATTCCATTCTAAAAGGGATTATCTCTAATTTTGTTGATTGTTCATTGTTTTTGTTATTGTTATTTTTAAGCAGTATATGATTTTCCTTCATGACATAATGCTAGTCCAAAGCCATAGAAATTATAATTTTATTCAGGTTGAACAATTTTGTGGTAATATTATAAAGAAAATTAATTATATTTAAAATCCAACATAAATTGAAAATGTATTGAATTGCAGTGACTTATGTCATCTTTTAATACTTCTCTCTTGTTTCTTTAACAAAAGTTATTTGCTAAATTTATTGCTAATAAGCACTATTACAAATTTAAATAATATCAAGAATATAAACAAATAATCCTTAACAATCAGGAATCTGATATCTCTGGAGGATGAAATCACTAGTTTGACAGGGCCTCAGAGAGGTATGATCCATGTCTTTCCTTCATAAAGAATAAACTTTTAAAAAAGAATCTAGAAGCAGAATTTTTCATATGGTTAAGGATAATGTCTGAGTAACAACTCTCAGAATTGTACTGAATGATGAAAGGCAGTGTCGCAAATTTTGTTTTCTTTATAAGGTGTGCAGAATAAATATTCATGTTATAGATGATAAACTTGTTTCCTCATTACTCAGGTATATTTTTATGTTTTAATTCATGTGCTTCTTTAAAATAGGTAGTGGAAACTTAATTGAAACACATGTGATATCTCTCAAATCATTAACATACTTATTTCTGCCCAATATTAAAATAGATATGAATAGAGTGCCCATTATTTTGATTCTAGTGTTTGTTATAGGATGTTTTCTTTTAAACGGTACCTGATTATATACATGTCATATGTAGAATGTACTCAAAATGTTGAAAATATAATCATACAAAATTACTTAGATATTGTACTAGTACGAATACTATGAATGAAACATTGCATGGGCCAGATTGTGAAGGATTGCTAAGTAATTTAGAGGCAACAGTGATTTGCCATGGCTTTTCATGGAACCCAGTCTTCCTAAGGAAAAATAATACTTCATATATCAATGGATAGATCAAGATATTCATTTAAGATTTTACTGTGAGGAGAGTCAACAATAGATGTATAGCATATGCTGTTCAAACACATGGGCAGATAGAGAATTTCTTTTAGAGAACATATATAAAACAATCATTTTCTGATGAAGAAAATAAGAAACTAATCACTGAACATATCCAAGCATTTTGCAGTAATAATATAAATGTAATGCTGTATTTGATAGGTTTATTAATATTGATTTCATTTTAATCATTTAATGAAATTAAATTCTCTCTTATAATCAAAGTATGGCTTCATATTTTGAATCATCATCTTATCATTTTATACTTTGATTACATGGAGATTGCTATATATTAGAAGACATGGACAACCTCACCATCTTCACAGAATTCCTGGGAATGGATGTGTCAACCTCCCGGGACATGCAAATCTTTCCAGGTTTGCTGTTCTTAGTGATTTATGTGGGAGCCCTAGCTGAGAATCTTATCACTGCTGCTGTCATTTTAACCGATCATCTTCTCTATTCTCCAATGTATTACTTTATAGGAAATTTATCCATCACAGATCTTTGCTGCATTTCAGTTATTCTTCCGTAAATTATTGTGAATTCTCTGACAGTCAGTAAATTGTTTGCTTTCCTAGAATGTGCCACTCAGATTTTCCTGTTCTTCTTTATAGCCACAGAGCTGACCTTGTTTGTGGTGATATCCTATGTTCGCTATGGTGCCACCTGCCACCCCATGTATTATGGGCTCAGTATTACCCAATACAGGCGGCCTGTGGTTCATGGGCAAATGGGCTTGTAAATTCTGCTTTTCACACAGGTACAATGTTCAGAGTTTCCTTCACAAAGTCCAGGGTCATCCAGGAATATTTCTGTGATGTGCCTCAAATTTTGAGGATTTCAACTTTGGAAGTTTAGTTTTCTGAGTCTGTGGCCTTACCTATCACTGCTATTATTATATGCTTATGCTCTGCTATTTTATTTAAGTCATATTTTGATATCTTTTCAATGATGCATAGGAAGCATTCTGTGGAAGCCCGTAATAAAACCTTATCCACCGGTACCCCACAGTTGGCAGTTCTCATTTTGTTTGTAATTTCTGGGTTGATTGCAGTCTTTGGTTGCTGTGCAAGTGAAGCATCTTTTAATAATCTGCTACAGCCATGTTTTAAAGCCCGTTGATCTCATTAATAAATCCCATTACCTATAGCCTACAGAACAGAGAGATGAACACATCTATAGGCAGAATATTCTACAAACATTTTGATTTCCAAGTGCGGTTTTCTTGAATAAAAATTCTGAAAAATATTTGAATGATGTTTATGTTGTATTCTTAAAATGTTCTAAATGTTGAATATATCATCGTGGAATATCTAGAATGTTTTTGTCTGTATGTGTATATATATGTGAATATATATGAACATATGTAATATGAGGAATACATCTCTATGCCCTAGTTTTCAATTCAATAATTTTTGCATTTATACATTCATTTGGAAAGTATTTTGCACATTGTCAAAATGTTTTGGAAAATACTTGGGATGATTTCCACCTAAAGTCAACAGTGAGCTCATTTGGATGAACATTGCGCCTTTTATGACACTGCCTTAACAATCACCTATACCTTTAAGAGAACTTCAAGGGAATGAATATTGGCTCACAGGGAGAAAATTTGGAATGTTATCATTTAGAGCATCCTACTGTTTAAATTGTAGTCTTTTCATTCAAACTTATACATGTGTTTTTGCTGAGTAATAAAATGATTAGAACTAAGACATATCTTAATGATGAGGACATGATAAGGATATATCTCTGAGACTTGTGTTAAAGTTAGAGCACAAGAAGATTTGCTTCTACCATTGGAAAGTGGATTGTTATAACCTGGTTCTCAATACAGAATATCATTGGGACAATTTTATTCTCTCCATGGAGCTAGTGATGAAAAGATATATGTCATGCTGTATTCATTTATGCATTTTGCTTGATGAAGAATAAGGAATCAGTATTTACAGAGTGGAGTGAGATGTAGAAATACATAGCATTAGATTTTCCATGTAGATCATTTATTGCTTATATCATGTGATAAATTTTCCCAAAAACTAAGAAAAACTAATTTTTCTCAATGTGGAAACTATTTTATTTTATTGATCCCAAAGCCTAAGTGAGCTTTGTGATTCCTAAAGAAAATATTTTCTTATTTTTATCCCATGAATGCTATATAGACTTTGTTTTTATATTCGATTCCATAACTGGAAAAAATATTCTAGCATTTAAAAAGTAATGCTCATTTAACTTCATCTTTCAGTCTTCATTTGGTAAAATGGACACATTAAGTTTTATGGCTCAGTATCTATTGTTCAATAGAGAAACATGTAGAACATGACTATCAGGAGCCTCATATGATCCCAAACGAATAATCTATCCTAGTACAATCTGAAAAGTTTTCATGTTCCTCCAATATCTGAAATATATCCAGATATTTTAATATTTCAAAAGTGGACCATTATATATATTTTTTGAAAATAATTCCTTCCAGCCTGGTCATTAGCTTTGCTGTCCCTGTGAAAAGAAATCACTGTCCAATTTTATGTTTAAGAACTCCTTTAACAAAGGTCAGAGATACACTGCTGAGATCTCCAGAGCATTTAAACTTCTCCTTAAGTAATTATATTCCATTTATTCCCTATGTTAATATGTTATAGTCATGGTCTCCAGTTTATTTGATCTTTGTGTTCCAGAATAAAGACTTTGCCCCAAACGTCCTGCTAAATTTTAGAAAATTTAGAGAACGAAAAAATTTTTCTTTCAGAGAAAGAAAAACAATCACCTTGTGAATGGATTGTGAATAATGTGAATAATGAGATTTTTCTTTGTTTTATAAGAAGTCTTTATCTACAAAGGTAACTTGAAGAAGTTCTTCTTCATTAATCTCTAAAATAATTATAGGTTTGACTTTCATACATATTTTTTTAATCTATGTGGTGTTGAGCGTGTAGAGTGAGACATAGGAGTGATATTTGATTTTATCCAATATGAGTGTCCAACTGTCCAAACACAATGTACTCAA
>JAQZBX010037081.1:0-23887 GCA_029593785.1 Cabassous unicinctus | reverse complement strand
CCCATGTTCCCCACCTCCCACACCTCCCATAACATCCCACAAAAACATCTTTCATTAGTGTGGCACATCACCTACAATGGATATACACATCCTGGGGCTTTGCCATTAATCATGGACCACAGTTCACATTGTAGACCCCACTCTCTCCCACACAGTTCTGCATGGTATATGCTGATATAAAATGGCCTATATCTGTCATTGTAATGTCACTCAGGATAATTCCCAAGTCCCAAAAAAGCCCCTGTATTACAACTGCTTTTCCCTTCCCTGCCCCAAAAGTGTCCAGTGGCCACTGGCTCCACCTCACTGTTGTAATTTCTTCCGTTACTTGAATCACAATATGTCTACAACAGAATACCAGTGAGTCCACTCTAGTCCATAGCTCTTCCCTCAATCCTGAGGAGTTTGGGATGCTGATGTTCTCTCCACCTCCAAGTGAGAGGGGGCTTATATCCCATGGGTATGATGGATGGGATTATCCTGCCTGCAGCTGCAGACTCTTTCCATTCCCTGGGATGGCCGTTGTCCATCATCATCTCCTCGCCAGGTGACTTGGGTGAGTCCATTGAGCTGTAGAGTAGGAGTTGCAGCTCCACCAAGATTCCAAGCATAGCTGGAACATGGGCAGGCCAGAGGCTCCAGTCTCTGGAAGTACACCTAGAAACTCCATCACCACGTATAGGTTTGAATAGAAGTGACTGATGGATCATGGGCAGGGAGGACTTATTTGAGTCCAACTCTGTCACTCTCAGGAGCACAGATTCCAAAGTAGAGCCCACTGATAAGGCATCAATCTCTGGAGCTATCCCCCCCTATATAAGACCTGGGTGTCTCCAGAGCCCTCAGGGGCCCGAGAGAAGACTTTTTAAACCATTATGTGCAGAACAAATACCTGCTTTCAATGAATTGATTACAGGCAAAAAATTAAAAATTTTAAGACCCTCTATGAAATTGGAGCCCACTTTAGATTGTAACTTTTTTAGGAAATATTTCAATTTCCTGATTGCCAATAATTATTGGATGTTTTACTCTAGGGTCCTGCCTACTCAATTTTTTACTCTTTATTCATAATGTATTTCAAAGAAACAGCAAAGAAGCTACTGAATAATAAAAACCCTAAGAGTCTTACAAAGCCAGTATATCAAAGCCTTGCGTGGCAAATCAATGAATTTCTAAATTCCTCCAGACATATGGTATACAATGAAGTGGTTATTGTGGAATAGACATTAATCTCAGACAGAAGCACCAAGTGCCATTTCTCCTCCTCTAGATTTTTCTAATTCATATTCTTCATGCTGAAAGCAAACACATCAGTTTGAATCTACTTTATTCTCGCATACTCTCATTACAAACTTTCAAGAGCTTCCATTGTTCAGTAAGTCATAACGTCTTGCAATTCATTTTTGTTATTATCAATTTAGATACTCTATCAAAATCAGCTGGGTGGACTTTTTAATTTAATGGCTTAATAATAAACGTGAAGTAACACAAGCATACTGCCCATTTTGAACTTGCAAATTTATTGTGCATTTGTATATTACAATTCTTCTTTTGGTATACATTTAGAGAA
The DNA here is from genome assembly GCA_029593785.1 of Cabassous unicinctus. Lineage (NCBI taxonomy): Eukaryota > Metazoa > Chordata > Mammalia > Cingulata > Chlamyphoridae > Cabassous > Cabassous unicinctus. The sequence continues at coordinate 22,317 of JAQZBX010037081.1, read as the reverse complement.
GAATAAAGCTTTGTAATTAATATACAATTAGGCAATTCAAATGCTGATATATTCAACCACATAATGTCCTTCTGAAATCTAAAACATTGATCTATAAAAGAAAGTTTGACCCATAAAAACTAAAGTTGAAGAAAATTCATATATGAAGAAAGTTCTCTAATGATAGAAATCTGCAGAACATCTAGGGGAATTTGGTAGAAATTGATGTAAAGTCACATAAGGCCACACGGTCATACCTAGCTTTACCAATGCATGGTATCACCAACCCTCGAAGCAAAAGGAGATTCCAATTATGCACTTTTATTCTGAACTGCACAGCGCAGAAGACTGGAGGGTAGGAGTTTCAGAAACACAAACATATTTTCTCATTCATTTAATCAATAAATGTTTATCGTCAAGCAACAATTACACCAAAATAAAATGACACGGTTCCACCCTAAGCAGATCACACCCAATGTAAGTACAGTATGCAAACACCTGAATGGCATGGTTTGAGGTAACAATTGCTACATAAAAAAATTACCCCCAAAACGTAGCCATTTAAATCAGTTCACACTTACTATCCCACGGTTTCTGTGGGTCAAAAGCGCAGGCACAACTTAACTGGACGTTCTGCCTCATGGTCTCTTGCCTGCTGCAATCAACTCGACAGCCCAGGGTCTGTGGCTTCATCTGAAGGTTTAGCTATGAAAGGATTTGCTTCCAAGCTCACTCAGTGTTTATTTTGGAGCAAGTTGCTATATGGTGTGTCCTAGGAACACAAGCTCAGGCACAACAGAAACTTTCAGCAAATGACCACTTTATTACTTACACAGCCTAAAGGGTCCAACAGAGCAAGGGACGAAATCCCATTGTGGATGGTCTCCTGGGGAGGCCAACTGCTCGGGTCAGGGTCAGTGGGTGGCAGTGTCCATGCCCCACTTTGCATCAGAGAGGAGAAACAAGTCTGTGCTGCTCAACAACCCTGGGGGAGGGGGCCCCGCCACTGAGAATTTCTGCCCTGACAAGCATGGGGACTACTTGTTCCATCTTCAAGGTATGGGTGGGGTTTTTCATTAGACCTATCACCTCCCCTGGGCTGCGGAATGGAAACAGACTGGAACATGTGCACACAACAGAAAAGGTGGTGGGGTAATTGAGGGCTGGGAGATGGCCGCTGGGTGTGTCCCCAGCCTGCCCAGCAGTTACTGGCAGCACTCAGGTTTGTGGGCTGTTGGACCAAGGACCTCAGTTCCTTTGCTGTATGTTGACCAGAGGCCACCCTCAGTTCTGTGCCATGTGGGCCTCTCCCACATAGCAGCTTTCTTTATCAAAGCATGCAAGGCAAGAAGGAGATAGTGAAAGCCTGCTAGCAAAATCACAGCCTTTATAACCTAATCACATAAGTGGCATTCCATCAATGTTTCCATATTCTATTAATTAGAATCAAGTTACCAATTTCAGCCCATACTCAAGGGGAGGGGATTACACAAGAGCATGAGTAGCATAAGGGGCCATCATAGAAGTCTGCCTATCACAAGGCAATAAAATGATCTCACAGTTATTTTTCCCACCAGCAATCCATGCTTTCTAAGATCTCCACTAGTGGAGTCACTCTGGGGAATCAAGAACTTGTACCATCTGAGGCATCCCTAATTATGCAAATATACCACTGTGATAATGTTAGACTATTAATTCTCTAGTGAGTGTCAGGTTACTCAGCTCCCTAGCAGAAGAAAAATAATATAAAGATATGGGACCCAGGAAAATGAGTTTTGATAAGATGTACTGGCAGAAGAAAATATGGAATATGAGATGGTGGCTGGGAGAACAAGCCTGCAGATTGCCATATGGCGAGGAGACGAGATGGAAGAGGTATTCTTAAGTCTTCCTAGACTCTATAATCCCCAAGATAGTGAAGATATCATGATTGTATTATGGTTACTTTTCTTACCAGCTTAGTTAGGCCCCCAAATGTTTGCGCACTTAGGTCACCATTAACATGTATGGCTATTTCTGGTGACTAGGTTACTCTTCAATCAAATATGCAGTAATGGAAGCCTCAATGAAAAGAATTTAGGATTGGGATAACTCTTCTCTGCACATCCTACTATTTGTGCTTTAGGAGAGACAGTAAAAGATGCAGAGCTTTGAGAAGATTAGAAATGCTTATTATAATTTTACTCAGGAATAAAATTTAGAACTTCAAAAAAAGTTCTGCCAAAAGAAATGAAATCGAGAACAATAACAACAACAACAAAAAAAAACAATAGAGAGACTCAACAAAACCAAAAGTTGAATCTTTGAGAATATCAACAAAAATGACACACCCTTAGCTAGACTGACAAAGAAAAAAAGAGAGAAGACACAAATAAATAAAATAAAAAATGAGAGGGAGGGACATTACCACTGACCCTGTAGAAATAAGAGAGATCATAAGAGGATACTATGAACAACTGTATGCCAAAAAACTAGAAAATGTGGGTGAGATGGACAAATTCCTGGAAACACATGAACCATCTACACTGACCCTAGAAGAAATAGAAGACCTCAGCACATCAACCACAAGTGAGGAGGTTGAAACAGTCATCAAAAACCTCCCAAAGATGAAAACCCTGGGACCAGATGCTTCACAGGTGAATTCTACCAGTCATTCAGACATGAACTAATACCGATATTGCCCAAGCTCTTCCAAAAAATTAAACAGGAAAGAATGCTACCAGTCTATGAAGCCAACATCACCCCAATACCAAAACCAGATAAAGATAGTACAAAAAAAGAAAATTACAGACCAATATCTTTAATGAATATAGATGAAAAATCCTCAACAAAATACTTGCAAACAGAATCCAAAAGCACATTAAAAGAATTATACACCATGATCAAGTGGGTTTTATCCCAGGTATGCAAGGATTGTTCAACACAAGAAAATCAATTATTGTAATAAACCACATTAATAAATTGAAGAGGAAAAATCACGTGATCCTCTCCATTGATGCAGAAAAGGCATTTGACAAAATACAGCATCCTTTCTTGATAAAAACACCCCAAAAGATAGGAATAGACAGAAGCTTTCTCAATATGGTGAAGTGCATATATGAAAAACCTACGGGTAGCAAAATGTACTCAATGGTGAAAGCCTGAAAGCTTTCCTGGTGAGATCAGGAACAAGACAAGGTCGACCACTGTCACCATTATTATTCAACATTGGGCTAGAAGTTCTAGCTAGAGCAATTAGGCTAGACAAAGAAATAAAAGGCACCCAAATAGGAAAGGAAGAAGTAAAACTTTCACTATTGGCTGATGATATAATCTTGTATCTTGAAAATCCCGAAAAATCCACAACAAAGCTGCTAGAATTAATAGACAAGTTCAGCAAAGTGCCAGGATACAAGGTTAATACACAAAAATCAATAGGGGTTCTGTACAATACTGATGAGCAAACTGAGGAGGAAATGAGAAAAAAAAATCCATTTATAATAGCAACTAAAACAATCAAATATTTAGGAATAAAATTAACCAAGGACATAAAAGACCTGTACTCAGAAAACTACAAAACATTTCTAAAAGAAACTGAAGAAGACTAAAATTAATGGAAGGACATTTTGTGTTCATGGATTGGAAGACTAAATATCATTAAGAATCAATTCTACCCAAACTGATTTACAGATTCAATGCAATCCCAACAGCCTTTTTATAAATCAAAAAGCCAATAATCAAATTTATTTGAAAGGGTAAAGGGCCCCAAATAGCAAAAAAATGTCTTAAGAAAAGAAGAAAGATGGGAAGGGGATGTGGCTCAAGCGATTGGCCTCCCATCTACTATATGGGAATTCCCGGGTTCGATTCCCAGGGCCTCCTGGTGAAGACAAGCAGGCCCACATGGAGAGCTGATGCAACAAGACGGCATAAGTAAAAAGAGACACAGAGGAAAAAGACTATGAGAGACACAACAAACCAGGGAGCCGAGGTGGCTCAAGCGATTGAGAGCCTCTCTCTCATGTCAGAAATCCCAGGATCGATTCCCAGTGCCTCCTAAAGAGAAGGCAGGAAGAGAAGACAAGCAGACACAGAAGAATGCACAGTGAATGGACACAGAGAGCAGACTGCAAGCACAAGTGGCAAGGGGGGGAAATAAATTTTTTTAAAAAAGAAAGAAGTTGGAAGACTCTCACTTCCTAACTTTAAAGCATATTATTTAGCTACAATGGTAAAAACAGCTAACATCAGGCAGATTGACCAATGGAACTGAAAGGAGAACTCAGAAATTGACCCTCACATCTACAGTCAAGCAATTTTTGACAAGGCTGTTAAGCCCACCCAGCTGGGCCAGAATGGTCTATTCAACACATGGTGCTCGGAGAACTGGATATACATATCCAAAAGAAATAAAGAAGACCCCTATCTCACCCCTTATACTAAAATTAACTCAAAGTGGATCAAGGACTTAAATATAAAAACAACCACCATAAAATGCCTAGAAGAAAATGTAGGAAAACATCTTCAAGATCTTGTGGCAGGTGGTAGTTTCTTAAACCTTACACTCAAAGCACGAAAAACCAAAGGAAAAATAGATAAATGGGACCTCCTCAAAATTCAACACTTTTGCACCTCAAAAGATTTTGTCAGAAGGGTGAAAAGGCAGCTGACTCAATGGGAGAAAATATTTGGCAATCACATATCTGATAAGGGCTTAATATCCATGATATAAAAGGCGATCATACAACTCAATAATAAAAAGACAAAGTATCCGATTAAAAAATGGGAAAAAGACTTGAAAAGACAGCTGTCCAAAGAAAAAATACAAATGGCAAAGAAACACATGAAAAAAATGTACAACATCACTAACGATTAGGGAAATGCAAATCCAAACTACAATGAGATACCATTTCACAATTATTAGACTGGCCACTATGAAAAAGTTGGAAAACTGTAAATGTTGGAGAGGACATGGAGAGATAGGAACGCTTATTCTCTGTTGGTGGGGTGTAGAATGGTACAGTCACTGTGGAGGACTATTTGGCAGTTGTTAAGGAAGTTGAATATAGACTTGCCATGGGACCCAGCAATACCATTGCTAGGTATATACCCAGAAGAACTGTTCAGTGACACAAACAGAATATCTACACAGTGATGTTCATACCAATGTTATTTACGATTGCCAAAAGTTGGAAACAACCCAACTGTCCATCAAACTGATAAATATATAAACAAATTGTGGAGTATACACACAATGGAATATTATGCAGTAGCAAGAAGAAATGAAGTCATGAAACATATGACAACATAGATGAACCTGGAGGACATTATGTTGAGTGAAGCCAGATCCAAAAGGACAAATACTGCATGATTGCCCTATTATGGACTAAATATATTATGTGAAATATAAAATTGTGTGAAATATGAATATGTGTAGAATTGCATATATGACTGTTTTTCTTTGAAGCTGAACAAATATAAGTTGATAGTACAAAATGTTAATATCTGACAAAAAAACAACATTATACTAAGTGAAGGAGACCAGACACAGAGTACTACATATTGTGTAATTCCATTTATATAAATCAATTTATAAAGATGAAAGTAGATTAATGGTTGTGTAGGTCTGAGGAAGGAATGCTAAGGGGTGTGGAGTTTTTCTTTTTGGAGTAATGAAATTGTTCTAAAATTTTTGAGATGATGAATGTACATCATTGTGATTATACTAAAAGCCATTGATTATACACTTTGGATAGAATAGCCAGAAACAGCAGGTATGTACAGTGGGGGATGCATAGAGGGATTGAGAGGTGAGGAATTTTCTTGTTTGTTTGTTTGTCTGTTTTTATTATTATTGAAATAATGAAAATGCTCTAATAATGATTGAAGTGATGCACACACAACTATGTGATTATAGCAAATACCATTAATTATACACTTTGGATGAATTGTATGTGTATTAATATGTATCAATAAAATGATTCATTAAAAATATATATATTTCTGCCTATGTCAGATGTTTAATATCAAATTTTTACATACTTGGCTGGGTTAGTGACCTTAAGATTATAATTATTATTGGGCATTTTTGGGTATGTACAGTCGCATGACTTAAACTATTTTGCCAGACAAAATTTTCACCAACATATCTATCCACATTTTGATTTTTAATTCTGCTGATAAGGTTGAGCAGGACACCTCTCCTTAGTATCCTCTTTACTATGAATTTATCTAAAGGCAGAGCTACCTCTTGGAGAAGAGTTGGAGTCTATAGGTCCATTTTGTACTCCAGGTTCAAAGACCAAAGAGCTTGTATGACAATATAAGGTGACAAATCAAACCCATATATCAAGAAAAGACAATGGGACTTCTGAGAGTAAACTCATGGTAAGGAAAAGAACAAGGAAAAGCCCTGGGTCCAGTGTCTAGGCCTGAGAGGACCTTAAAGCAGGGCACCAAAATTATCTCAACCTTGCCAGATGTTCCTGCCATTGTGGGTTGACAAGGCAAGGAACGTTAACCAGTGTTATTATTATTAAAAGGTGTAACTAGTGAAGTTCCCAATTTAGACTCATTCAAGTTGGCCTCTAGGGGAAGACATGGAAGGAAATGTGCCCACCTATGCAGATGTTGCTAAGTGCTTTGCCAAACCATTTATTAAATGAGAGATGAGGCTGGAGATCAAGTGGCCAGATCAGCCATGAGGACCAATAATTTGTTGATTACTAAGGGCAGCAACTGGCTCCTGCCATCACAATGGCGCCACCATCATGATATCACTGTGGAAGGAGAGGGTGAAGGTCTTGTTCATATATGCGTGTTCCTTCACCGGTCCTTATTCATTTCTGTATTCCCTACTTCTGATATATGCTGGTCACTCATTCATGCCACGGAAGAGTTCATGGGCCACAATGTCACCCAGGTCTTGGGAGCAGCTCCCAGGACCCCCAGGATCTGTCTGGTCTTAATATACCAGCTGAAAATAAGGATTTGCTTCATCAAGGCCAGTGGAGACATGGCTCATGAAAGGATCTATTGACAAATCCAAAATCATCTATGATTGTGGTAGTTGGAGGCTTTTGTGGACCCCAGAAAATTATGTTCTTAAATTGGTCCATTCCTATGGTGGTGAACCTGTCGTGAACCTTTGATTATATTAGAGTTGGTTAGAGCCATTTGATTAGGTTACTCCAGAAGGTGTAGCCCAGGGTGGGTCTTAATCTTCTTACTAGAGTCCTTTATAAACAGAATGAATGTATAGAAAAAAGGCTGCAGACATGGAGGAAAAACTCCTAGAAGATGAGAGAGAAAGCCACAGATGCAGTACCCAGAGGCTGAAAGAAATGGAGCCTGGAGGAGAAAGCAGAGACAGGCAGATGCTGCCATTGTGCTCTGCCATGTCCTGGTCACCCACAGCTGCAGCTCAGGGAGAAAGCATCTCCTCATGAAGCCTTGATTTGGACATTTTTCTCAGTCTCAAAAGTGTAAGCTCTTAAACTAATAAATCCCCACAATGGAAGTCAACCCACTTCGGGTGTATTGCCTTGGCAGCCTTTAGCAAACAAAAACAATGTCATTTTAAACAAGGGAAGAGTTACCTTATTGGTATCATATTTTATTAATTAGGTATTATCATGCCATTCCATATGAACACCATGATTCTACTTTATTTAAGAAACTATAGCATGAAACAAGTACTTTGATATACAAGAGGTTGACATGACAGACTCCAGTGACTAGTGACCAATCACTATCATATGGCTCAGATCAATTAGAGAGTAATTAGTACTGGCCTGGTGAAATGAGTTCTTAGCTGTCTATTTTCTAAAAGATATGCATTCAATCACGCTAACTGGATTTTCTTTTAATCAGGATTCTTAGAGGAATGATTAATTTTGAATACATTTTCAAATAAGTAAATAGGATATTTAAACAGACTTCTCTAATTCAGCATTGCCTAAGTTTGGAATAGACATCCATTGCCCAAGGCAGATAGTGATTTACAGAAAATAGGTAGAGTACACCTCTGCTTTTATTTTACATTAAAAGTTTAAATAAAGCTATTCTACTTTGTCCTAAATGCTGTGAATTAAATGAGTCTATATCATTGATTCATGTATTTGTGTATATCCAAAAAAATGAAATAATTATTTTAATTTCCCCCATTTACTTGTCTACCATACCATTGGGGGGGGGGATGGGAAGGCTAGTGGTATTCTCTAGAGTTATTTGAACTTAAAAACTGTAATCTTGTGATATATTGTAACAACACAAAAAGATAAAAACTCTTAACCCAGAATTAAATTCATTGCAAAATAACATCCCTTTCTGGAAACAGGGTTTATGATGGAATTCTTGGCAGGCTTTTAACTGAAATGGTGCAAATGAAAAGAAGGTAGCTATTTAAAATGAGGTTTTTGGTTTAGGAACTGTCAAAATAATAAATTGAATGTTTTTTATTTGGTTGGTTGATTTCCTCACTAATGCTTTAATTAATATTCAAAATCTGTGTTCAAAGTAATTTTTTAGCACCTCCTCTAAGATTTTAAACATTCAGCATTGTTAATCTTTTGAAAGGGCATTTGTCACACTAGAAAAGCAAGCAGTAAAGAAATGGGCAGAAATGAGCTTCCTACTGAGTTATTTATTTGGAATAAGTGTATCCTACAATCTGCTTGACCTAAAGTATTTAACTATAATAACCCAAGAGACAATAAAACATAAGTTACACAGACAATTCAGTTCATCAAAATTTTATATGCACTATGCGAAATGGAAAAATTGACACTGTGACAACCTGAAAGCAAAAAGTTACAGAATTTTTTAAAAATTAACAAATAAACATGAAAGGATATTAAACCAAAACTTCTGTAATTGTACTTATTATTTGTTAGAGTTATAAATAGAATCCACATTTAATATATAGGCTACTTTTTAATAGTATTTACCAACTTGCAAATTTTACATCATTTTATTTGCACCCTAAGTAAAACAGAAATTATTACTACTTTGCAGATAAATAGAATAAATTACTTAATGGATTCCTTAAAATACCAGTTATGTAACAAAAATAATCCTTTTGGATATTCAGATCACTTACCTTCTTATTCACTTTACGTAGGAAAATACATGATATTTTCTATCTAAATTATAATTTTATGGTTGATTACAAGCACATACATAGTTATAAACTTTTGAAGGGATTAAAGGTCTTTGTCAACTTCTCACAACTTGCTGCAGTAGAACCCAAGTCTTCTTTGTGGCTTCTAATCCATTGCTTTTAGCACCAAGAGCCTACATGAGGAAACACTTCTCTATTTTCAATTTGTCGCCTAAATCGCATTACTCATTAAAACCTACCAAGTTAATCAGTAATTGCAGTCCCCTCCCAGGTAGCTGAATTAGTAGGTGCTGGAACTACAATGGAGCGGCTCTCACTCACCATCCCAAGCTAGAGACGTGGGGAAAGAGCCCATTTCCTGGAGATGGTGATGGCCTCCGTGGACTGGGCAGCGGCAGAAGCAGTTTCCTCTGCAGCGTTTTCCGTTTAGCCTGTGAGTTCCTGCGGTATTCACTACCACTTGTCAGGTTTAGACTTGAAAGCTTAACCTTTCAGGCTCAACATTACACAGGTATCACACCTGCAATTTGGTAGTTTGGGTTAGGCTGTGAGGAAAAGCCAGTTAGCTCTAGGTGCGGACAGCTGGAAAGTGGACCAGGCGAGAACTTCAGCTCCTCAACTGACACACACCTCTCGTGAGGAGGGAGTCAGTTATCTCCCCTTGCCTTCCCCGATCCTTCCAGCAACGTCCTATTACGCCTCCGTATGAAGAATCAGACCTGTCACCATTCATCAAATCATTTCGCTATTCATTCAACCAGTAGGTGCTGAGCACTTTCCAATGCCATTCCAGAGCCAGCAACAGTGAGAAGCCGGGAGCAGAAATTTCCATCCTCACGGAGCTCACATTCAGAAAGTGAACATGGCAAACAGTCAAAGCACATGCCAAGAAGAAAAGCCGAGAAAGGAGGTGTGGCGTGCAGGCCGTGGAGGGCCAGGGCTGTTGGGAAGTTCAGACGGGCTCAGAGAAGGCCCCCCAGAGAAGGCCTGGAGGTGCCAGGGTCTCCTCCAAATCCACACGATGAAGCAGGAACCGTGCCACGAGCTCGATGCCCCCCACCGTAGGGCTTCTGAGGTGCCCACGTGCTCCCTGTCCTTTCTCAGAACCAGGGCCCCTATCCCTGAGGGGAGGGCGGGCAGCCCGTGCCCTGCAGGTTCCTTCTCAGGGTCCTTAGCAGCCCACCAGGGCTGCTCTCTTATGACCTTCCAGGCTCCGTTGTAACACGTTCATGACCACTGACTCCTGTAATCTCCAACAACCGTCCTCAGAAGGCCTGACTCTTAAGATGAAGGCAACTCGTGGACCAGTGGAGCTGGGAGTCTGGTCAGCCTGCGGGACCCGACGCCTGCTCCACTGCCTTCCAAGATGACCTGGGCCCCTTCTCTTTCTTCTTCCTAAGGCCCTGGCTACCCTCCACCCTGCACTCCCGGCCACGCCCCGTGGACATGCCTTCTGGAGAGACAGCCCGACCTCGAGGCTCAGCTGCATGCTCTGCCCAGGGAGTGGGCAGCCAGGGGCTGACCCTTCCCTTCCAACAGTTTTCAGGACGCGGCAAAGACTATGGTGGCCTTTGGGCACAGGACCCGGCCTGCCTTTTGGGGCCTCCAGAGCCAGGCCTCTTAGCTGGTACCGTTTCCCTCCACAATGATAGTCCGAGAGTAGAAAGTGAGGGTTGTAGGGTATGCAAGGGCAGAGCAGAGATCTCCAGCATTTACCCTGGTGAGGAGAGAGGAATAAAAAAAGCTAATGCTGGCTGAGCTTCGGCTGTGCATTTAGAGGGAAAAGGCCTTGAGCTGCTCTCCCAGCTGGGACAAGCTCCCGGCCCGGGTCATGGCTGGAGGCAGGCTTCCCCCTTAAGATTCTGAGTGGGAAACAGGCATGCCCAAGACACTTGGATCTTTGACATTTGAGTAGAGTTAATAGAAGAAGAAAACCTTTTTTCAAAACCACGAGCAGTGCTGTTTGCCCAAGGTGGCCAAATCTTGGGAAACACTCTTCCCTGTTCTAGAAAAGCGCTTGAGTGAGTTATTTAACTGTGCAAACGCAAAACCGTGATATCTGCGACTCTGCCCCAGAATGGGGGAAAAAATCATCTATGTGATAGCTATAAAAATGAGATCAACAGGTGATAAAGATATATGTGCAAGGTTTTTTATTGAAACATTACTTATACTGACAAAAAAAAGGGGGCAACAAAGTGAATATCCACCAGTAAGGTAGATAGCTGGGTAAAGAAGCTCACACCCCTGTCAAAAATACTCTACGCCCAATGTAAAAATAAAATCAGTTCCACACCTAGAATTGAAAACACTGACTTGAACATATTAGTGCGCCGATGTTCATAGCAGCATTCACAATAGCCAAAAGGTGGAAACAACCCAAGTGCCCATCAAGAGATGTATGGATAAACCAAATTTCCTATATACACACAATGGAATATCATTCAGCCCTGGAAGAAATGACTTTTGATACATGTGACCACATGGATGAACCTCAAAACATTAGGCTAAGTGAAATAAGCCAGACACAAAAGGATGAATATTTATGATTTTACTTATGTGGAATATATAGAATAAACAAATCCATAGAGACAGAACATATTACAGGTTGCTGGGGGCCAAAAAGAGGGAAAATGGGGAGTTATTGCTTAATGGATACAGGGAAAAAAGGTAGCGCTGATATGGCATTGTTAAAATATTATGTTTATGTCTGTTTATATTCATAAATTTCTGGGGAAATCATTCAAGTGAACCAGATTGAATTAATCCACTTTCAGGGGCCAAATTAAACGTAGAACCTTAAGAGTTTTTTCCCTATGTCAAGATAGCTCTTGGGCAGCACGCACAAAGGACAGGGAAGCAGCCAAAGCTGTTTTCCATGAAAAGGGGATAGGGTTAACTGGTTTGGAAATACAGAGGCGATCCTAAAGTCAGAGTGGAACTGAATTTTCCATTCCAGCTTTGCCTTTTTGTAGCACACCAGTCTTTCAACTTTAATAGAGAAGTGCTTTTTTCAAGGAGAAAGTTTTTAGAGAAGACACTGAAGAGGGGCTTGCCGTGAGACCCATTTTCAATTTCGGTTTTCCAAGCACATCAAGTGCAGCACGAAGCGCCAAAGCAAGTGGCTGGGTTTCCTTGACGCTGAGTCAGTCCTGAGCCCACCCCGATGAAAAGTTGACAAGTTATACGGTGACTTGGTAACGGGACCGTTATTGACAAGGCACCAAATGAGTCCAACAAACTCGTGCATCTTATTTATTGGGCTTGCAATCTGGAGAGAAGGCATTCACTTTGAGTACAATGCAGATAAATTTCTACAGCGCCTTTAATGCCAACACATCCCAAGGCACTTTTCAGCAAAGCACAATACTAAAATGTGCAGTGCACTGTCAGAGAGAATAAAGCGATTCAAAGACATAAAACTAAAGTTTAGGTTTAATTTAACATTTTGTCTTCTAGGTTAAATCACGTTCAGGAGCTGGGAGAAATTATAAGTGCATGATCAGGTCCTGGCATTTTTAACCTTCCTTAGCATATACACTGGATGATCACAGACGTCTTATTTAGATTTTAAATCTGCATTTCACAATAAGTATATTTGCTCTGTTCAAGCACAGATTTACTTGCAGTACAAATTGCTCTGGAAACTATTCATTTGAGCCTGAGTTATCTGCTTTGGCTCGTTTCCTTAGTCAACTTAGCTGGATAATTGCCAAACGTCCGCTTTGATTTCCTTATGTGGACAAAGCCCAGTCGACCAGGGGAGGTTTTCCACCTCTTCATAGCCGTTTGCCAGTTTGTGATGGCAAAAACAGGAGCCGACATTTTCTCATTCCCTCCTGCTACTGAAACCAACTCCCGGAAACCTTGAGAGCGGCACTGTTTCCTGACAGTGATGCTCATTAGACACTCAAGTCTATGGATACGCTAGTAAGCAACCTGTGGCTCCCCCAAAAAGGACACTGATGAGAGACAAGCTTTTCACATTTCAGCTTTCTGATGATGCCCCAAATATGTTTATTTGTTCAGTGAAATCTATAGCTATTCCGAGTCTGGTATCCTCCACTGAACAAATAAACTGCAACTTTGTCAAACTGCATTTCACATCATGCTATGTGTATACAGTTAATGGAAACATGGCAAATTGGTATAACTTTTTAATGGTTCTACTTTATGCAACATTTTTTAACATTTTACTTGCCAATTTACAATTCTGCAAGTTATCAAGATAAATGCATGATTGCTGTCCCAAGAAATTCATGCTGGTGCTACTTGCTTTATTGTTTATCCAGTGAATGTTAAAGCTCTTCTGGACAACATCTGAATGTTAATGTTTCAATGTTTAAATAGAGACTTGAACTTGAGAACATATAAGTGTGTTCCTAAAAATAGGAATACTTACAGGGATAAGCAGTGTATTATTGAAGGTAATCTTATAAGCATCCAAATATTTGAGGAAATAAAGAAAGTATAGGAAGATAAAGAATAAGTCTGAAAGAGCTCCTTGTGCTGTCCCCAGGTCATCACATAATTAATTACCTCTGATTGCAAATAAATATTTTGGCATCCGAATGATTTCTGACTCAGAGACTGGTAGCAGAACCCATTGTTCTTCAAAGCCACAGCAGCTTCTTTTGCATCATCTGAGACTCTAAAATCTGTGAATAGCAATGTGTATTAGTTTTCTATTACCATGCGACAATTTACCACAAACGGTGGGTTAACGCAACACAAGTGAATTAGCCTGCAGAGTCCGGGGTCAGAGGTTCCGGCATGACATGGCTGGATTTTCTGCTCCAGTTCTCACAAGGCTGAAATCGAGGTGCTGGCCAGGGCTGCAGCTCTCATCTGGGGCTCTGGCTCCCCTCCCAGCTCTCTGGCTGTCGACAGGCTCATTTTCTTGAGCAGAAGTGCTGAGGTCCCATTTTCCTGCTAGCTGTCAGCCTGGGGACTCTCAGCTCCGGAGGATGCCTGCAGTTCATGGCCACCAACCTCTCCACAGACAGTTCAGACGGGAAGGTTTGCTTCTTTCAGGCCAGCCGAGCCCCAGTTCTTCCTAACATATCTGCTGAGCCATTTTTTTCCTTTGAGATGAATTTGAAATAACACAAATAAATCATGTTCAGTAATATTATGTGAAGTCATGAGCTGGTCTGATCCTAAACTTTACTGTGTAGTAGGTGAAGTCAAGCCTCAGTGTCCTCTGATGTATGATTTCAGGATGAATACTGAATATCTGAGTCCTGGATAGTACTAATAAACTAGTAATTGCAGTGGTTTAAAAAAAACAACCCTCAATTCCTCAATATCCATGTTCACCTCCCACCCCACCCCCACCCCACAGCATCACTCAATTTAAAAATCTCCTGCTATGTAGGGTCCTGTATTTCTTAACATTTTCAATGTCTGCTTCCAAGATGTATCCGGTAACCGTCCCTATAATCCCAACCTTCTCAAACCTGCCCGTGACACTACAATAGCATCCAAGACACTGGCTGTAGCTTAAAAGGCCCTGAGGATCTGACCAGAGCCCGCGGCTCCAGCCTCGTCTCTGATCATTCTGTTTCTCCTTCATTATACCCCAGCCACATTCACCTTCCCACAATTTCCTGAATCGGCCATATGCACCCCAATCTCCAAAATCGTTGCCCCAGGACCCTTGACTGAAAGAGCCTTCCCTTTTCTTTCCACAAGGTCGTTTTCTTCTCTTCCTTCAGGTGTGACTTCAAACTCTTTTCTTAAGCTTCCCTGGCACGCCTTATCCCAATATCTAGATCTCTACATCTATAACTTTGGAATAATCTGAAACGACCTTATTTGTATTTGTCTCTCCCAGGAGCACAATGAGCTCAGCATGATGAGAGAGAGGCTTCGTCTCTATTGTTCATTACTCTTACAGAATGCTTAATTAATATTTGTTAAACAATTAGGTGAATGAATGAATGAATGCTCCTGAAGCCCACAGTCTCCAGTGGGCAGCAGCTCTGTCTGCACCTTCCTCTTTTTGACTACAGGTGAAACACCCTGGCAACCACCTGCGCGTGGATAGCTCCTGCAAATTCATCAACACCCATGTTCCTGCTGCTCCTGTTTGAAAAATAAAACTCTATCCACTGTTATATTTAGTAAATTCTCAAAGAAAATGTGCTTACTACTTTAGCAATTAAATATAGTTTTAATACGAGGAGTTAGATCATATAAGATATGAAAGTACCAGTCTAGTACACACACTATGCTAAAATGCATCATCATTTCTTCTCCAAAATCTGTTTTGACAAGAATGGGAATTGTAATGAAATATGCACACACTGCGCTGTCTGGAACAGACACAACTTCCGAGAGGAGTTACTTACGTGTCGAGAAAGAAGGTAAGGATTTTCTAAATGTCAGTTCTTCAAATTTTAAAGGGGCAGGAGACAGAGAAAAGGCCATGCGGTTTGACATTTAATAGATTGTTAGAAACCTTTGAAAGTGCGGTTTCTGAGGGTTCAGGAGAAAGAAGACATTGCAGGGAAGTGAGTGAGAAGGCAGAGGGAGAAGCGGGCAATGGCTGCTGTCAGGCTAGAGAATGAAGGCAGGAAAATGCAGCGCTGGCTCACGTTGTCAGCAAGGTCAGATCAGGGAGAGGTGGTTTGCGGAATGGAGAGAGGCCTGTGTATATTAAAGGCAAAGAGGGGGAAACCAGGAACAAGGGAGAGATTTAAGATATAAAAAAAGAAAGAAGCCAAAAGGAATGGAGAGGCTTGCCTTTTCAAGTTAAAGGAGGGAGTATTTTATTTTAATGATTTACTATTTATTTTGTATCTTCTATGTGCAAGACATTTTGCTAAACACTTTGTTTATAATCTGGCCAAGTAGATGTCATTTTGCCCAGTTTAAAGATGAGAAAACTGAGGCTAAAATTTTGTATCCTTGACTCAAAGTCATACAACTTTAGCAGGCTCTAAAGCTGCTCTTCCCAATACTCCAGTCTAATTTAAAAAACAAAAACAAAAACAAAAAAAACTAATCAACTAGATATGAAAGAAAAACATATGCCGAGGTTGAAATGGGGGAATTTAGTAACCTCTTAACCAAATAATTTATAGTCTTCTTAGTAAAGAAGCTGGGGTCATCTTCTGAAAACACAGAAGCATGCAATTGAGAGATAATGAGTAGAGGTCTGAACAAGCACTGTAGGAAATTTGCTAGAGAAGCCACAAAATGGACATGAAAGGTTATAATCTCTACTCTTTGCCAAAAAAAATAAAATAAAAGGGACCTAAAATGGGTTGTATATTAGCTCGTAGGCAAACTCATTTACTTCCATAATCATTACATCTTAATTACATGTATTATTGATTTGATGTTCAAAACTTTTCTTCAGCTTATGAAACTGAGTTCAGAGAATTTGAATACTGAGTGACAGATATGATTCAGTGGTGTATGCCTAACCAATGAACACAAATTTTGTAGGTTTTTTTTTGTTTTTTTTTTTGTTGTTGTTGTTTTTTAACCAACTACTTTCTTGTCTAGGGAATTGATTCAATTCTTGGCGCTACTTCAATATTGTGTTTTCAAGGGGCAAGAAGACATTGTCAAAACATAGCTTTATGTTTCGAGAGAATAGAAGGCAGAACAAAATGAGATTACTATTAACCTTAAAGCCCTTTCAAGAGCATCATCTTTCTGGTTGTAAGAGAAATGGGATGCTAGGAAAATGCTCTCTGCATTTTGCTGACCTCACAGAAGATGACTTTATTTAAATTATAGCTCATCCTCTTGCCATGGTGTTATATATTAGAAATTGACCACTCTATTTCTTATGTAATAGCATCATTGTATTTGGGGGGAGCCTTTCTTTTTTTTTTTAAATAATAAATAATGACTGTATGAAAGTGAAGTCTTTATTTTTATTGTGTCTAAGATTTCAAATAAAGCATACTGAGTATAATTAGAGCATTAAATTAAATTTCAGGACAATTATTATTTCTGAATAAAATTAGATTGCTTACAAGATTTTTAAAATCAAATATCACTTATTATAGTGTTTTAACATAGCAATAAGTGTGACATCCACTTTAACACAAATAGAAAGAGAATTGGTCAAAAATGCATATTATTCCTGGTCCTGAGTGATAAAATCACATGTCCCTGTAAATGAGGAATGGTTGTTGTCTTTTATGATTTTTAAAATACATTCAAAATTTTAGTTAAGTTAGACATTCAGTATTTTTTAATAGCTAAGTTAGAACAAGTTTCACTTACATTCTTAAATAATAAACTTTAAAAAATTTTTGAAGTTTTATGGGACTGGGAGGGTGTATTAGTCAGCCAAAGGGGTGCTGATGCAAAATACCAGAAATCTATTGGCTTTTATAAAGGATTTTTATTTGGGGTAGAAGCTTATAGTCACAAGGCCCTAAAGGATCCAACTCAAGGTTACTTCCATACCAAACTCTGTTGCCACGTGTTGACTCAAGATGGCGGGTGACATCTGAGAGGGTTCAGCCTTCCTCTTCCTCTTAAGGCTCCCATGGTCCCAGCTTCTTCTGATCTCAGGTGTAGGCTGGCATAAGGCTCATCTCCCTCCCCGAGGCTTGATTCTTTCTGGGCTCAGCTGCTCTGTTCTCTTCACAAGGTCAGCTGTGAACGCTCAGGCAAATGACTCAACTGTCTCTGGGGCTTCAATGCCAAACCAAGTTCTCTCCTCTGCTTTGTCTTTTTCTGTGAGAGTTTGTTTTATCAGCCCAAAGGAGCTGGGAATCAACTCTGAGTCGCACTCTAATGCCATGGTTGAATCAAAGCCCTAGTCTAAATATAATTTAATCAGACATCGCAGCTGACTCTAATACAAGCAAAGGGGAATCACGCCCAGAGGAACAGACCAGTTTACAAACATAATCTCTATCTCTTTTTGGAGTTCATGAATAGCATCAAACTGCCACAGAGGGTAAAGGAAGCAGATAGGGAGGGACAAGTTAAAGTAAAGGTATTTGTCTGAATATTGAAAATCTTGCATTGTTTTAGAATTTATTAAGTGGGATAAAGAATAAGGTGAAGCCGTTGCCCCTGCCCCTGAAGTCTCCGCTGTCAGCAGGAAAGCTCTAGACACATGAAGTACTGGAAAGGAAGACCAGATCCCACATGAGCTCAGCAGTAGGCGGAGCAGCCAGCCCACCAGACCACGGGCGCCAGGAGGGTCCTCTGAGGGTCTGCAATGGGAGGAATAACAACTGTGAGGGGAGTTGTCACCGACTTCCCTAGGTGGGTCCCAGCAGGCGCGCCACAAGAAACAGGGGAAGTAAATTAGTGCCAAGCTGCCAAAGCACGATTTCTTCTTCTGATATATTATTCATTAACTTCCCCCAAGCAACATTTAAAAGACTTGAAAATGCAATCTTAACTGTGTTTCCTTACATTGGACAATATGCTTTATTGAAAAACTTTTTCATAGACACATCTTTACATTTTTCTTTATTCAATTATTATTTGAGACGGGGGTATGGGAATTCCATTAAAGTGAGATGCTCAATATGAAATAAAGGGTAACTACAAATTATAATAGGAATCATAGATACCACTTAAGGAGCAGGGGTGAAGCCACTGCCTGAGGGCTCACAAAACCCATGCCTTCAATAAATGACATTCTCACACAGGAGTCTGGCAGCATTCTCATGATATCGTGAGAAAAAAAGAAGATTGAATTGCTCTTAATTTTCATATTCATATTCTAGAAGCAGCTGAGCTATGGTATTCTAAATTAATTTGGGGCCTAGATAAAGTAACCAAATATTACCAGATCTTATGGTTCAATTAGACCAATCCCAGTTCTTATGTCTCCCTATCCAAGCTGTCCACAGAGCTTAATCCTTGAGTTCAGACACTAGAAAGCAGTAGGCAGCCTTTGAGCCACCGAGGAAGGGAGGGAGGGAGGGAGGGAGGGAGGAAGGAAGGAAGGAAGGAAGGAAGGAAAGTAAGAAAAAGAAAAAAGTTGTTTCAGGGTAAAAAAAATAAAAAAAGACACTTTAATCCTGGAAAAGTTCTTGGCACCCAAAAGCTAATAATTTTAGAAAAAAAACAAAACTGCTCTCTCAGAAGGATAAGCAAAAACTAAAAGAACCCTGCGGTGCAGTCTTTGAAAGTGCCACGTGGAAGGACCCTGCTAAATTCTGAATTCCTGGATGAGCACCACCGTTCCCTGCAGACCCTGCCTTGGGGGAGACGGGCCTTATACTGCAGTCACCGTGTCAAGGCAGGTGCATCAGCACTCTAAGGCTGAATAAATCTCATCAGTATGAGCTGATCCCTGCTGCCTTTTATCTACCCCATATTTAAACAGTGACAGACTTACGTAGTGTTACCATTTGGAATGGAAGAATTTCTCAATGCCTCCCCCAGAGCCACTTCCTCCAAACGCGGGCCCCTCTCTTTCAGCCTCAGTGGGCAGTGGGAGCTGTTATTCTCTGGCACATCTTTCGTGGGATGATGAGCTTACAAATGTATGCAACTCATTTTTTTTTCTCTGAGACTTAAGGAAATGTAAAAGACTTAAGCAACCCATATGGATGACGTTCTTGGATAAAGGGGGAAATACCTGAAATAATGGACTCAAAAGAGACTCTGTTTTTCCTTCAAATCACTTCAAAGTTTATTTTTAAAAGAAAAGTTTATCTTCATATGAAATTCTGAAGGTTTGCAGCATGCTAATGAAAGGACTTTGGACCTTCAGGTCTGTATTTAAGAGCCTGGAGATGTCTTCTGTGTGCGTGCGTATTAGCCCCAGGAGGTGCTCGACAAAATTAGCATTCCAAAGCCCTTGATGGACGCATCCTTGTTGGCTGGGAAAGGCGGTCTGTTTATTGCTATTCAGTTTGAATAACAGGGCAACCTTGAGGCTGCCAAAGTTCTTAAAGGCCCATGCAAGGCAATAATGAACAACAGGGGGTTAAAAGATGAAAATCAAAAATATGCAAGAAGTTCAGAAATCACCTCCGGAAGAAGGATGGCCAGGGAGTAGCTGGCGAAAAAGTATGTAGGGTGGTAGAAATGCCCCAGGTCAAAACCGCTGTGTCCACAGACGGCCGCCCGCCCTTTGCCAGCAGAGCCCTGCTTTAGGACTGCTGTCAGTGACCCAGCCAGTTTAGCATTGGTCCTGGAATTTTTGTTTTTAATGAAGAGCTAGTATGAAGAGGTGCAAACAAGGAAGCCAGGGTGGTTCTGATGGGCCTCCCCCTTGACCTCCAGTTTCTGTCTTGGTCTTGTCTCCTGTGTACAAGATGCACACATGGTGAGCAGAGCTCGCCCTTTAATGGATGGTTAGGTCAGGAAAGCCCACCTCCCTCTGTCCAGTCCTTTCCAGGGGCAGCATGACTAGTTCCTTCTTTTCAAGAGCAGTTTGCAGGTTCCCTGATGCAATGAAAAGCTAGCACAGCGGCCGTGGCCAGCAGCTCCTCGTGGTCACCAGTGTTCCCAGAAACATTCAACCTTGCCGTCCCTGTGAGCTGGCCTGTTGGCCCGCCCATGGGCTACAAGAAACCCCCCGGCTGCCATCAGGGGGGTCGGTGAAGACCTGAAGGAGTACAGGTCAAGCGCCTGCGGTTTCTGTACAGGGAAAAGAGGCCGAGCAGTCCAGCGCAGGGGATAGCGGGCGCACACCTAACCCCGCTGCTCGGTGGTTTCCTCAGTTGTCGTAGGGTGTGAACTTTAACCTGTTTCCTTATCTGACTGCTTCATGACACTTTTTTACTTAGCAGTAAGACCTTTGGGCAGTTAGGAGGTCAAAGGAAAAGAGAAGGAAATAAAGTTCATGTTAATGAAAAATTAATTTCCATTTCTCAGGAAACTGTCACGTTTTCCGTACACCAGGAGACCTGTAGTGACATCACTGGCCCGTGAAGAAATGCGGACTCCACCGTGCTGGGGAAGACTCAGCATCTTGTCGACAGTCAGTATTTACTGTAGGAAGACGTTACCCGCAGACAGTTAATGCAAGAGCTACAGAGGCGCATTCGTGTTCCTATATCACGGCGTGAAGCACGCCTTCATTGCGATAAGGACATTTGGACCTGCACACTGCAGTAAGGTAGCCTCTGGCCACACAAAGCTGTTTAAATTTAAATTGATATTGATCAACGCTGAATACAATTTAAAATCCTGTTCATTTCACAGGCTCAATAGCCTCATGGCTCTTGGCTACTATAATGGGCCGTGCAGGTAGAGAACATTTTCGTCATCACAGAAAGTCCATTGGACAGCACTGGTTTAGACTGTTAATTTCATTTATTTTCCATTTCACATTTTCTTATGCACATATGAGAAGTGAAGCAAGAGCTGCTAATGTGTTGGCTTCATTAGCAAAAGGGCTTTGTAAATGGTTAAATAATGAAAGATTATATATCAATGTCATTGGATGCTTCAAAAAGAAAATCAGTTAATTTCAATTATGGTTTTATTTTTCACTCAATTCCTGGAGTCAAAATAAACATTTTGGAAGTTTATTCTGTTGAAGACCAAACCTCTAATATTACTGAAAATGCTATTGCAAATTCATTTTAAATAAAGATAAAATTGCACATCATTTTGATGATAACACAAACACAAATTTTGGTGGAATACAAGTCATGACAAAAACAGTGTTCTTAATTAAGAAACCTGTGAGTCATCAATATACTTGAAATTAGTTACAGTACACACATAATTATAATTCTATTCAAACAAGCTCGAATACTATACCAATCAAAATTGAAGCTGCAGTTATCAATATTTAAATAATTACACAACTACACAGAGTGACTGAACTACAAAATCTCTGTGATGCAGTTAAATACAAAAGAAAATAAATCTGCCTGGCAATACACACATTCTCTCTTTGCTGTCCATCTTCAGATTATAGAAATGTTTGAGACATTGAAGAACTCTTTCATAAATCAACTTCAATTACATGCTATTGTAAATGAATCCTCAGAATTTTGGTTACATTTTATTCAAAAACCATTTGTAAATATTCGATTTAATTACTTAATGAATAGAGTACCCAAAACTTCCAATTTTGAAGCTTTTAGCAAATTATAATTATTGAGAACAAAGCTTGCAATCAGGAAGACATTGAAATTCATCCTTATGAAAGTGAAGAATGAAATAGATGAATTAATCAATGAGAGTTCAGTTTATAAGATTAGATTTTGAAGTTTTATAATTTCATTATAAAATCTCATATTTGGTGAAAAGAACCTTTGATATGTCCCCCCTTTTTTTTT
>JAQZBX010037080.1:0-23929 GCA_029593785.1 Cabassous unicinctus | reverse complement strand
ATGGTTAGGGTGGTGATCCAGTGGTGGTGATGGTGGTGGTGACGGTTAGGGTGGTAGTCCAATGGTGGCAGTAATGGTGATGGAAATAATGGAGATGAATACTCACTTATGTCCAGACGTCCAAGTTCTTGTCCTATCACCAGCTTGGTCAAACCACAAATCTTTCAGTGTGACCCCACTGTTGAATTTTGCTCTAGTAGCAGAGAGGGGGTTGTCTACACCTCACGTTGATGCCTCTCACCCTACTTCTGTGCTCTGGTTACAGAAAATCACGCCCAGCTCTCCCGGGCATCTCTAAGGATCCGAATCCTGGACGTGAATGACAATCCCCCAGAGCTGGCCACGCCCTACGAGGCAGCCGTGTGTGAAGACGCCAAGCCGGGCCAGGTACCATTAAGGGGCTGGGGGTTGGGACGGCTACTGCCGGAACTGGCCTGGGGCACCCTCTACTCAGGCCCAGAGTGGACTTAGCCTCGCCACCAGCTCCCTGCCCCACCTTACCCTTCAGCTCATCCAGACCATCAGTGTGGTGGACAGAGACGAGCCACAAAGCGGGCACCGCTTCTATTTCCGCCTGGTGCCTGAAGCTCCCAGCAACCCCCACTTCTCTCTGCTCGATATCCAAGGTGAGTTACCTGTGAACCACCCAATCCCAGGATGCACAGAGGAAGGGGCCTAGCCTCCCCGCCCCCTCCCATATGGAGAGACTAGGGCACCCAGTGGGCCAGAGTCGGGTCTAAGATCACACAGAGGGTCCAGGACAGGCTGGAGATGTTACCCCAGCCATGAAGAACAAGCAGAGTGGGCAGGGGAGTGGACTGGGGGGCTCCTGAAGTGGGGAGAGGTGGATGGAAAGGTACAGAGAGGGACTAAATGAGGAGCAGTTGGGCCAGGAACCCTGCCTGGGGTGGAAAGAGCCCCCCGGTGCTAAGTGAGGATTGAAATAAGCCACCTGCACACACTCCCTGTCCTTCAGCTTGAACAGTGCTTCCTCCCACTCACATTTCTCTTTGCATCCTCACAGCCACCCTGGGAGGTGGAATTCTTACCCTCCCTGTTTTGCAGGTGATGAGACTTAGTCTCTAAGAAGATAGGGACCTGCCCAGGGTCACAGAGGGAATCAGAGGTGGGGCTGGGATTCGAACCCCCACCTGTCTCAGATCCAGCGTTCTTCCTGCCTTAGCACACTACCTTGGAGGCAAACTACCCCCAGCCTGAGCTGAGTCCATTGTAAGCCATCCCCCCAGAAAGTTCCCCAAGAAGTTGAAGTTTGAACCTTTGAAGAATGGAGTGGGGGTGGGGGTAGGATCAGTGGCCCGGAGTCAGGGACCTGGGTCCCAGCCCAGGCTCAGCTGACGGCGCTCTATGCAACCCTGGCAATTGCCTGTGCCTCTAAGCCTCAGTCTCATTGTCTGTAAAACGGGGCTAACACCTGCCACCTCAGCTGCCTAGGTGGCCTGAGCATATTGTCACTCAGGTGTAGGTCTAGGTGAGGGCTACCCAGGGGGTACTGTAAGGACTTAGAACATGTCAATTCCATCATTGGACAAATACTAATTGAACATCTGCTATGTGCCAGGCACTGTTCTGGGCCCTGGAAATATGGTGGCAAACCGGACAAAGGCCCTGTCCTCACGGAGTTTACATTTGCATGAAGGGAGATAGAAATTAAGCAAATAAATAATATGATAAGTGGCAGTGGGGGAAAGTAATGAAATCTCCACATCTTTATTTTGTTTACTGCTAGACCCTGGGTGCCTAGAGCAGTGGTTGGCACATAGTAGGTATTCAATAAAAATTTGCTAAATGAAAAATAAAGCAGGGTAAAATGAGAGAAAGTGATGAAGTGATGAAGAGGGGATGCTATTTTAAATAGGGAAGTCCTCTCTGACAGAATCAATTGAGTAGAGACCTGAAGGAAATGAGGGTGTGACCAAGGATAATATCCAGGTGGAAGAAATAGCAAGTGCAAAGGCCCTGGGGTAGAAGCAGGCCTGGGATGTTCAAGAAAAATGGAGACTGGTGTGGCTGGAGGGAGTGAGTGACAGGACTGGGAGGAGAAGTGGTCAGAGAGGCAATTGCCATGTTGCAATTGCATGTTGATTCCTTCTGGCCCAGTGAATCTGGGGTCACCCCCAGGACCTTTACACACACACCCCCAAAGGGAGAAGCCCTCAGTGATTTCTGAAGCCTAACCCATCTGTATTTCCCAGAGTCTTATTATAAAGGTTTAACTTCCAGTGCAACTCAGATAACCAATCAGAAAGGACGCTGAACATAGCCTGCAGTGTGGGGCATTAACCCTTTAGTGGTTGTGGCAAAGTGTGGGGGAGAAGGACCTGGGACAAAGGCTGAGGCAGCAGGGGGGAAACTTGGGGGACTCCGAGCTGCCACTATTTAAACCTTTCTAGAAGTATTTCAGTATTTTAAGCACCAGCACAGCCCTGCCTACTCATTATTCCAATGGTGTCCTGGGCTGGCCCCAGAAGACACATATAGTCCTGGCTCAGCCTCACCAAGTTCACGAGCCACTCCACCTCAAGGGACCTGAGGTCCTGCCCCAACTGCCTCTGTTTGGCCAGAGGCTGCCAGAGCTCACATCCAGCGTGGCCACCTCGTATGAGCTCGGGAGCAAGGGAGGCAGCAGTGTGTGGGGTCGGAGCAGCCTCCTCCTCCAGTCCCCCAGCCCCTTCCCTCAATGTGCCAAGCCCCCTCCTCCTCAGCATATAAATATCCTGGGTGACAAATGGCTACCCCAACCCATCTGTTTCTTTGTACAAATTTGTAGCCAGTTTGGAAATGTGATTTATAAATATTGCTTTTGCAGCCAGGGATTGACACTGATGTATGTCAGGACAGATGGATGGGTGCAGCGCCGGGCGCAGAGCCCACCTAGAAGGGTGGAGTGAGAGCCTGGGGCGGCCAGAGGCTTCCCCAGCTCAGGTTAGCTGCAGCCCAGAAGGGCATGATGCTCGGGGGCCACCTTTTATGGGGTGGAAGAGCAGCAGGCACCAGAACCTCAGAACATATGGCTCCATGGCCAAAGGAGGTAGGCATCTCCCCTCCTCTCCCCTTGGGAATTTGAGGCTGAGCCAGAGCCAGCCACTCATTTCTCAAATCTGCCTACTTCTCTCTGCCTCCACTACCACCATCATCTTACACTAAAACACACATAGCTTCCTAACTGGTCTTCCACATCCATGCTCATATTTTAGATTATAGGCTCTCCCAGCTAGAATAGGATCAGAGGGGGCAGGGGCTAGAACAGTCCTGACATGTGGAGGTGCTCAATTAATATTTGCTGTTGAATGAATGGATGATATGTCTTTAGATCACTTCTTTGCTTAAAACTCACCAATATTTTCTTAGAATATTCAAATTTTTAGAAAATAACCCAAATTTCTTTCCATGGCCTCCAAAAATGTCCATGATGAGTACCTGCCTACCACCCCCAGCCTCATCTTGACTCACTCTAGCCATCCGCTCATCCCTCCAGCCACACCTGACTACCTTCAGTTCCTTGAGCATATTATGCTCCTTCCAACTTTGAGGCCTTTGCATAAACCATTCCCCCTTCTAGTTAATGCCTGCTCAGCACTTCTATCACTTCTTATAGGAAGCCCTCCCTGGCCTCCCAGCCTGGGTCAGGTCCTCTGTTATGGGCTCTTCCTATACTTTTCCTTCCTAGCATTTATCATGGCTTGTTATTGTAGACTCAGTTGTGGGTTTATTTGATTAACAGTTGCCTCTCACATTAGAATATGGGCTCAGATCCAGAGCTATAATTGGTTTAGTTTTCGATTGTTTTCCCCCAGTGACTAGCACGGTGCCTAGCACATAGTAGTTACTCAATAAAGACTTGTTAAATGGATAGATGGATGGATGGATGGATGGATGGATGGATGGATGGATGGATGGTTGATTGGATGGGTGGATGAAAAAGTTAGCTATGCCACCAACTCCCTGGATAAATTCATATAAGCCACTTCTCTCTAAGCCTCAGTTTCCACATATATAAAATGGGGGTAATTCCACAACTCTTGACAATTGTGAGCATTAGGAAGGCTATGTATTTAAAGTACCCAGCACAGTCCTTGATGCATTAAAAAGCACCAGGCAATGCAAATGAAGCCATACCAGTCTCTCTTTTCCCATCTTGCTCTGAAATCTCCTTCCTTCCTCAGGGCAGGCAGATGTTTTCACAGCTGGGGTTGACTCACTGTTTGACAGAAGGGCTGCAGTTCAACCAGAGCTTGAGGAAATGAGCCAGGACCACTAGTTACCCCAAAACTAGTTGTTCATTCAAGCATGGTTCTCCAGGACTCGCTCAGTGCCAGGCCCTGACTGGCCATGCAGCAAAGAGACAGGCACACACAAACAACACAATGTGACAAGTGCTGTAACAGAGGCATGCCTGGCCCTGTGCAGAGCAGGGAGGGGCACCAGAAATCCTCCCTCTCAGGAAAATGGTGAAAAGAGGCCGCAGAAAGGAGGTGCCATTGAGCTGGAGCATGGCAGATGAGGCCTTTGCCAGGCAAGAGGGTGGAGAGGGTGCTGCAGATAGCGGGCACTGTGTGCTAAAGGCAGGGCTGCCCAGGCAGGGAGCGGGCACATGGCGCAGCAGGGAAGGTGAGGTGGGGCTATAGCAGCAGGCAGCACTGACAGGGGATTTTGTGTGCTGGAAACTACTCTAAGGCTCCAGCATGCATTATACTATTTAATCCTCACATCTATGAGGAGTCAATGCTACTGTTTTTCCCAGTTTACAGATGAGGAAACTGAGGTCAAAAAGGCTGAGTTGCTCACAAATGATAGACTCAGCATGACTTTGAGCATTTTAATGGAAAATTTCAAATATCTGTAAAACTAATAGACTAATATAATGAACCCCCACGTGCCCATCGCCTGGCTTCACCTCCTGAGCAATCTTGTTTCAGCTGGACCTCCAGCCCACTTCACATATGTGCTACAAAGTCCTGCCAAGAGCTCTTTTCCCTGCAGCATGTCCAGCATGGGGAAGACCAGGACTGGGGCTCCATGCTGGGGGCTGCTGTGAAAGGGCCTGGGTCAGCTGGGGCCCCAAAGCTGGGGAAGGGACCGGGCCACCAAAGTCTCATCAGAGACCAGCATGAAGACTGTGGGGGCAGAGAGAAGGACTCAGGAACCCTTTTGGCGGAGCTGGATGTGAAGGGCGGGGGCAGCAGCCAGCTGGGCTCCGAGCACTTCTGTGCCACCATGTCAGCAGCCTGGCTGAAAAGGGCCTTCAAAATGACTGAGGGCCAGGGATGACCTGACACACAGGAGAGGGGTAGAGGAGGGCAGGAAGGCAGGGGAAGTGGGGAGCACTGACCCCCGAAGCCCAAGCCCCAAGACCAGACACCTGTCCCCCTGTGTCCCACTGGCTCTCCAAGCAACAGGCTGGCCCAGGAAAATGAGCGCTACTGGTCTTGCTTCAGTGTCCCCTCTGGCCTCACTTCCCCAAACGTAAAAAGGAAAGAAGTGGATGAGGAGCCCTTGGTGCTCTAGGGTTCCCCATCAAGCCCCCCAGGCTATGCCCCCAGCCCTCCAGGCTCAGCCTCCAGACTAGAGACTTCTGAGCCAGGACCTGGACTCTTGTCAGGCCTCGGGGTATAGGGGGGACATAAAGATCCCTGAGCCAGAGGCAAATGCCAGCCAGCAAACCCCTGCCTGAGGACCACAGGACAGGCAGGGCCAGAAGGCATTGGGCAGCCGGGGGGGACCTGAGGAGGAACAAAAGCAGGATGTTGAGATGAATGGCAGAATAAAAACAAGTGACACAGCCAGGGACAGGACCTTGGCCCAGCTGGGGACAGAATCTTGGACTAGCTGGGGACAGGGCCTTGGCACAGCTGGGGACAAAATCTTGGACTAGCTGGGACTCGAATCCTGGGACAGCTGAGGACAGAAGCATGGGCTATGTGGCTGGGGACAGGATCTTCAGGCAGCCGGGGACAGAATTTGGGAAGATGGGGGAAGAGAGCCACAGGTCAGCTGGGAGGCAGTAGCTTGGGGCAGAATCAGGAAGGGGCGCTGAAGGGAGGGTGACCCCGGCTCGAGTCACACCCCGCCCCCTTCTTCCGGAGCAGACAACACGGCGGCAGTGCACACGCAGCACGTGGGCTTCAACCGGCAGGAGCAGGACGTGTTCCTGCTGCCCATCCTCGTGGTGGACAGCGGGCCACCCACGCTGAGCAGCACGGGCACGCTCACCATCCGCGTCTGCGGCTGCGACAGCTCCGGCGCCATCCAGTCCTGCAACACCACGGCCTTTGTCATGGCCGCCTCCCTCAGCCCTGGCGCCCTCATCGCCCTCTTGGTCTGCGTCCTCATCCTGGTCGGTGAGTCCACCGAGAGCCACCCTGCCTTGTAGGATCGGCCTCGGTTCCGGGCTCTGGGTTTCCTCCTCTGTGGGGCCTCAGTTTCCCTCTCCATACAAAGCTTGGTCTGCAAGCTGCAACACGCAGTGCTTGTGAGGAGTCCTCTAAGTTCAGAGAAGCACCCCCCACCCCAGCTCAAGGAGGCACCGATCCCACCCGGGACTACGTTCCTGCTGGCCCACCCTCTCACAGCCCAAGCTCCTCCCCACAATTCGACCTCTAATTTTTTTAAGCTAAACGTATTTTTTAAAATGCTCTCATGTCTATAGTCCTTTTTAACTGTCTATGTAGGACTTTCAGTAAAACCCATTTTTCAGATGAGAAACTGAGGCTCAGAGAGGCTAAGTGGCTAAGGGGTAAACACAGTGAGCCTTCTGACTCGCAATCAGGTCTCTTCACCCCATGTTCCCTGCTCCTTTAACGATACCACCACCTGCTATGTATCTAAACTTTGGGCAGCTGGGGCAAAATCTTAAGACATTTGGGGGCAAAATCCAATCCAGTGCCAGTCCTGCCTGCAGCCATCTGAACCCCCAAATGACCCCATTGAAGAGACCAAGTTCTCCGGGAGCTAAACTAGCTTCGAATGGCCAAAATGCCACTTATCGCCATCACAGCCTCTCAAGTTCAGGAAGAAGCTTCCACCTCAGCTCAGACCACTGGGCTTCATGTGCAGCCAGAGCAACAGGTACTCAGAGGTGCGAGCTGCAGATGCCAGCTTTGCTCAGTTCCCTGGGAGATGCCAGCTGCGGCCCCTTCCTTGCCATCTACTACTGGCGTAGCCTCTGCCTATCCTCAGAGGACCCGTGTGTGGCCACGTTCGTGCACACCGCCCCTCCCCTCAGGCCCCTGCAGAAGCCCTGGGCAGGCTCTTTCTAGCTGGGAGGCCCAGGCCCCCCTTCCTTCCCCACCCCAGCCTATGGCTCAGAAACCCTTTTTCCAGAGGGTGCACTTTACAGCAGTTTCATTTTCCGAGGCAGTGCAAACAAATTTCTGCCTAATTGCCCACAAACGAAGAAAGTGCACATCAGTGCTCTAAAGGTGACGGGCGGAATCGCTGATCAGGCCTGGCACATCTGTCGCCCGCCGCCCGTGCTCCCCACCACCTGCTCTCGTGGGCGTCCCCCTCCGCCTCCAGCAATGAAAGCCGTCCATCCATCTTTCCCACTTCTCTCCTGACACCTTCCTTCCCTCGGGCCCCCACCCTCTTCCCTGCCATGAGCTGCTTGCCAGGGGCGTGAGCCTGCACCCTGCCCCTTGGCCCTAGCGATTGGCTCTGGCCACTGGCCCAGCTGGAGCTGTTGGGAGCAGCAAGAAGAGTCTAGCACCAGGCACAGTCCCCAGCCTGTGTCCATCCATCCATCCATCCACCCACCTATTCATTTAATCCTCTCACTCACTCCTCCATTTACTTCTATAGCCATCCAGGGAGCAACTCAAATTTGCCAGACATATTCCAGGCACTGGGGATTCATCAGTGAACTAAGGAGACCCAAAGCCCTGAGTGCCTGGAAAGGTGGAGTTGCCATCACTGAGATGGGGCAGAACAAGGGTAGAGAAGGGGGAAAGATGGTTACTTCAAATTTAAACGTCTTAATTTTGAGATTCTCTTCGTCATCCGAGAGGAATGTTGAGTAGGACGTTGGATTCACAGCCTGGGAGAGGTCCAGGCTGCAGGTTGAGATAATGTGGGAGATGGCAGCCTCTCAACAGACCTTACAGCCCAGGAGACAGAGGAGAGCACTGTGCAAGTAGATGTGGATAAAGCCCCAGAGACTGAGTCCTAGGATATCTAACGTTAAGAAGTCAGAGAGACGAGAAGAAGCCTGCTTAGAAGATTGAGAATGAGTGGGCAGAGAGGTGGGAGGAGAATGTAGAGTCCTGGGAGTCAAGAGAAGAAAGCCAAGAGAGGACGATTCAGTCATTTACTCATCACTCCCCGGCTCTCCATCTAACTCTTCATTCAGTCATTCAGCCAACAAGCAGGCTTCAAGTGCTTCCTGCCTGCCAGGCTCCAGCTATGGGAGCATGACCCTGGCCCTCCAGGGCTGTATTTTTGGGGGGAGAAACAGACATGTTAACATGGCAGGGTCTGTGCTCCCAAACTTAAGCTGCCTGTAGATCTGGGGTGGTGCTGGAGATTTTGCATTTCTAGTCCAGGGAATGATAGAGGGAGGAGCCCATTACCAGAGGAGCTCAGAGGCGATGGCACTGAACTTCACCTGGACCTCTCACCTGGAGCTCTCAGGGAAGGGTTCCTGCAGGAGACACCTTGACCTGAGACTCCAAGAACTGAGCAGGAGCTCAGGACTGTTGGAGTGGACAGAGGAGGGTGAGGGTGAAAGAGAGGTCAGGGTCAAGGTCATCTTTCACTCCCCCAGCCCCATCTGTCCTTCAATGGGTCCCTTCCCACCCCCCAGGCCTAGAGTCTTCATGAGTGAGGATGGGGACCTTGGAGGTCGACTCCAGACCTCAACACCCTTGAAAACCCTTAATATAGTTCTCTCTGCTCCCCTGCAGTGGTGGTCTAGCCTTGATTTGCACACCTCCCAAGATGGGTAGCTCACTACCTCTCCAGACAGCCAGCTCAGTTTTGACATCAAGAAAAGCCCTCTTGAGCAGAAATCTAGGGAATGTAAAACAATGTTGAGGTACCTCCTCACCATGGGGGAGGGGTGCCCGGGGATGCCCTGGGCGGGCTCGGCCCTCACTCGCCCTCTTCTCTCTCCCGCGCAGTGCTGGTGCTGCTGATCCTCACCCTCCGACGCCACCACAAGAGCCACCTGAGCTCGGAGGAGGACGAGGACATGCGGGACAACGTCATCAAATACAACGACGAGGGCGGCGGCGAGCAGGACACCGAAGCCTACGACATGTCGGCGCTGCGGAGCCTCTACGACTTCGGCGAGCTCAAGGGCGGCGACGGGGCCGGCAGCGGGGGCCCGGGCGGGGGCCCGGGCAGCCCCCAGCAGGCCCGCTTGCCCTCCGAGCGCCACTCGCTCCCGCAGGAGCCGCCGAGCCCGGAGCCGGACTTCTCCGTGTTCAGGGACTTCATCGGCCGCAAGGTGGCGCTGGCGGACGGGGACCTGTCGGTGCCGCCCTACGACGCCTTCCAGACCTACGCCTTCGAAGGCGCGGACACGCCGGCCGCCTCGCTCAGCTCGCTGCACAGCGGCTCGTCGGGCTCCGAGCAGGACTTCGCCTATCTCAGCGGCTGGGGCCCGCGCTTCAGGCCCCTGGCCGCGCTCTACGCCGGCCACCGCGCGGACGACGAGGCCCAGGCCTCCTAGCCCCCCAACCCCGCCCTGCCGTCGGGGCGCAGCCGCCTGCCCCGTCCGGGGACCAGAGCGTTTCCTCTGCGCACCCCCTTCCCCATCCTCCCACCCTCCCATCCTCCCAAGGTGGCCGGACGGGAGGGACCTGTTAGGGGCAGACTCCCCGACGTCCTCTCCCCCAATCCCGGGCAGCTTTCGGACCCGGGTGCGGGAATTACAACCAACGTCATTAAAACTGCGGCGAGACCCAGCACTGCGTGGCTCCGGAGTTCGAAAGGGAGATGGGAGAGGTGGTGTGGCGGCTGGGAGGGGCGGCTTCCTCAATCCTGGCTTGGGGGTCAGGGACACTGGAAGGAGGGTGCTGCTATGCGCCCCCTAGGTTTCCCCCGCCGAACAGAGTTAAGAGGAGAGAAGGGCTATTCATTTACTAAACGCCTACTGTGTGCTGGGACGCTATACGGAGACCATGGCAGTGGTCATAGAAGCCACTAGGTAGGGTCTTCCATGTGACCGGTGGGGAAAGCCACCCAGAGAAGTAGCTGTACCTGTCCAGGGACACCCAGCCAGTGAATGGTGGAGCTCTGGCATTTGCCAGCTGCCTGGCCTTAGACAAGTTATCGCGTTTCTCTGGCCTCGGTTTCCTCATCTGTCAAATGGGGTTAATAACAGAACCTACCTGGAAGAATTTTGAGGCTAACAAGGGTTAAGTCCTGTTCCGCACTTAGGGACAGTGTCTGGCACATGGTAGGTGTTCAATAAATGTTAGCTGTTGCTACTATGATTATTATTGTCATTAGAAGTCCAGTGTATCTGCCTCCCAGGCCTGAGTTCTCTCTGCTGCCCCAGTTGTCCTCCCCCTTTTCCCATCATCTCCAAGGGAGCTGGAAATGGTGTTGACTGTGAGCTCCTGCTCCCACCCTGCATTGCGGGGTGGGGGAGCCCCAGGAGCTTCAGAGCCTTCTGGAGTCGTCAGGCTGGAATAGGACATATGACAGGGATGCCAGGAGAGGGCCTGCTGGGTGGTTCAAGAGACGTGGGGAGTGGGGAGCTGAGGAGGTTGGCAGGAGACAGAGGGTTAGGAAACCACCTGGCACTTTATCTGTCTAGTCCTGGGACCCATCAGTCTCACCATCCATAGGCCCCACATTAAGAACTCCAGGGCTAAGCTGTTTCTAAGAGCTACCAGCTCTCAAACCATGATTATGAGATGTAGGTCAGTCACCTCCCCGTGCCCCAGTGACTTGCTCATTTCACAGTGACCAGATCTGAATCCCAGCTCTTAACAGCTGGGCATCCTTCATCCAGGTTGTCAACTGGTAGAGCCTCAGTTTTCTCATCTGTAAAAATGGGGATAATGACGGTCTCTCCCTCAAAGGGTTGATAAGAGGCTTAAAGGAGATAATGAATGTTAAACTCTGGCCTCAGTGCCTTCCTGACTCATCGAAGATACTTAGTAAATACTCATTGGCCTTATTTTTTTTACCCTCCCGGGGAGCATTTGTTCCCTCCACATTTCCCAAGGTCCACTGTGATGGATTCAGAGATGGCCGTTATGTCCTAAGTACCTTACTGTGTTATTTCCTGCCTTGCAGGAGCTCAAGGCCTAATTGGGTTGTGGTTGGGAGGGAGGGCAGATGTTGGAAACAGCCAATAATAATGCGGTTGGTAAGAGTTGTAGCAGAATTAATAGAAGAAGTTGCTGGAAACACTGCAGAAAGACTAATTCCTGGAGAGCTGCTCAGAGGAGGGATATCCAACTGGGTCCTGAAGAATGGATATCTTCAGATTAGAAAGGGAGATGGGAGAGGTGGTGTGGCAGCTGCAAAGGAAAGGGTGGCTTCAGGAATGGTGTGTGGTCCCAGGCGCTGGATCGATGGTGGAAGGATGGTGGGGTATCAGGCAGGGAAGGTTGATTGGAAGGGGGTTGTGAAAAGAACTTGATACTTTGCTCAACTTGAACATGTCTCCTTAAGTCCAAAGAAGGTGGCTAATCGTGGCGATGGGAAGAGAGGTTGGTATGGTTGACCCAAGTGGAGGGATATTTGGGGCCCTCAGTTCATCCTACAGTGGACCTTTAGCCCATGATTCCTGTAGCTCAGGCTACAAATGGGTATAATGACTTGGGGACCAGTGGGAAGACGTGCGGTCACACAGCTGTGTGTTTTTGGACAAGGCATTTGTCCTCTTTGCCCCTCCATTTTCTTATCTATAAAGTGGACACACTCAGAGCACCAGTTCCTAAGGTTGTAGTGAGGAGTCAATGCAATAATAGCAGCTGGCACTTCCTGAGCATCCCCTGCACCAGGCTCTAAGCACGTTACATGAATTAACTCATTTAATCCCACAACGACCCAGTGAGGTCTCCCCATTTTAGAGGTGAGGAAACCGAGGCACAAAGAGGTTAAGTAACTTGCCCAAGATCAAACTACTAGTAAGCGGAGTTGCCAAGATTTGAACCAGGGCAGGGCGGCCCCAGCACCCACGCTGCTGACGGCACACACAGTGTCTGGTGCACAGCAAGCTCACGTGGTGCGGATGTACCCTGATGTCAGCTCTCTGGACTCTTGGAGAGCTTGTTCCTCCACTTGCTGCATTCTCAAGCCTGTGGGAGTCCTCAAGCTTCCCCATGACTTCTGCTAATGCAGGCTGGGAAGGAGGGCAAAGTGCTCACAGGCCCCTCTGCTCCAGCTTCTGCATCCACACCCACTGTCTCCGTCAGGCCCTCCTCCAACCCGGGAATGAACTGCCCCTTCTCTGATTCCACAAGACATCCACTCATGCCAAGCATTTCATGAGCTTGATATGCTTTTTCTCAGAGAAGGGCCATGCTGCCGGGTACGTGGCCTTTGGCTATCTCACCAGTTCCCTCCAGATTCCCCCCTCCCCAAGAGCTCCAAATTCATCTGCCTGTGTTTTGCAGTTTGGCCACTCCAGTCCTGGAGTCCTCAAATGTGCACACCCAACTCTGTCAAGGAGCTCAGAGAACTAAGAGCCTCCCATGTACCACATGTGTCCTCGTTAGAAGGGGAAATGAAACATCTTCCGCCTTTATCATCAGCACTGCCACCATCAGTATCATGAGATAAAAGAGCACTCAGGGTCATGGGAAAGAACGGACCTATAGTTGGCCAAGAATTTCAGAAGCCGGGGTATTGATGACAGCAACGATGCTGACGACCATGCTGATGGTGACAGTGCACTTATGTAGCCTTGCTAATGCCAAACACTGTCCTAAGCGCTGTACGTTATTAGTACTAACGTAGGTGAGACGCGTGGCGCATCTGTGTGTTTAGCATTTGACGTGACTTGCCTTTTTAATTTTAAGCAGGTACTCTCATTAGCCCCATTTTATAGATGAGAAACCTAAGGCTCACAGCTGGGGTGGGGCTTGCTCAGGGTGCAAGGCTTGCAAGGCCCAGGGACCCCCTTGATACACCCCACCATGGCTCTGCACACCAGGACCACTCGGATGCTGAGCGGAGTTTCAGGAGAGGGGGGGTGTCGGGAGGAGAGAGAAGCAGGTTGGTAAGGAGGGGGGGCCGATATTCCAGACAGATGGCAGAGCCGGGGAGCAAGGTGGAGGTGGGGCCGTGGGGGCTGGACCCAGTCCAAGCCCGGTCTGTGTCTCTGGTGTGTACCAACGTGCGTGTGTCTGCACGTGGCTGTGGACACACACCAGGGAAGTGGGAAGCCAGCACCGACCACCACAGGTCAAGAACTAGCCTCTCTACCTCCTGATTCAGGCAGCTCAGAGCCGGCCTCTGTCATGGGGGCGGCTAAGTGCCCGCATGCCATCATCAGCTGCTATCATCACCGTCCACCCCCAGGTCATGAATCAGCAGCTCCACTTACCTCCTGCCAGCAAGCACTCTCAGGCCAGCTCTGTCACTGGCCACTGAGTCTTTGGAAAATAGAACCCTGTCAGCCTCACTCTGAGGCCCCTTTCAGGGCAAGAGGAGTCACGCTCCAGGGCATACACATGGGTGCACAGGCACGCCCTTACACTCATGCCAGCACGTGATGCACATACGGGTGCACCTTAAACCCCAGCCCCACGTGTGTGCACAGTGCAGGTGCAGGCACATGCACAGCCAGGCACACAGTGTAAATGCCTGCGGGTCTGCCAGTGAGCTCTCATGCCAGCACACCGTGCATGTACCAAAGGCAAGCTTCACATGTGCAAGCAATGTGTATTCATACACTCACGTCTGCACACAAAGCATAGACGTGTCTGTCCAGAACCATGTCATCTTGCACGCTTGTATATGTGTGCCCTCTGAGGCTCTTCAACGAGTAAACATATCTTCCCCTTTGGGAATGCACTCATCTATGTTCATGAGCACATGTGTGTCCCTACTCACATCCAAGTACATAGAACATACATGTGTATATCCTCAGGTGTGCTTGTGTACATGAACACAGAGCTCCATGCACTCATTCATAATGCATGTGCACATTTGCACACATGCACAGGAAAGTATGTGTAGCCTCGGGAACATTTACAGACTTTCAACTCATAGGTGTGTTTGCACACGTGAGCACACAGGCTCATGTGTACAGATATAGTTACGTGCTCACCTACAAGCATCTAAATAGGCGAACAAACAGGCATCCTCCCACAAGCGCTCTGACCTGCCAAGCACGCACACACTTCCAGTGACATATACCACCATGCCTCTGCCTGCTGACATGTGTGTGACTCCACTTCCAGGCCCATATGTCCCTGGGCACCTAGCCAGTGCTGTCCTCATGCACCTTCAGGCAGGCCCACCATGGTTCACCCACAGCCGTGCCACTGGTGCTTGACTCTGCAAACAAGCGCGCACGTGTGCAGGCACGTGCCTCTGAAGGCCGTCTCCCACACGCGTGCGGAGTCAGATCCCTGGCACGTGGATGCACGCACACCCCCCTGGGGTGCAGCCTGCCCTAGCCCTGGATTGTCAGGTGTGCTGGGGACAGCAGGAACAGTGCCCACACACAGAAATCGCCACTCACGCAGAATTGCATCTGCCGCAAACTTCTCATCTGCTGTGCAAATGATGATTAAATGT
Source organism: Cabassous unicinctus (assembly GCA_029593785.1). Taxonomy (NCBI): domain Eukaryota; kingdom Metazoa; phylum Chordata; class Mammalia; order Cingulata; family Chlamyphoridae; genus Cabassous; species Cabassous unicinctus. The sequence goes on along the minus strand of JAQZBX010037080.1, from coordinate 9,205 downwards.
TATTGTGCACGAGAAAACAGCAAGGAGGGATTCATTAGCTTTATTGTCAGAAAGGACTCCATGGGCTCCAGCTCCCAACTCCAAGGCTGGCTTAACCCCCTGTGTGCTGGGGGCACCATGCTCAGACATGGACTCACAGAGAATGAAGGCCCGGGAGAGAAAGATTCCCGTGCTGGGCCCAGCTCGGGGTGGGGGAGGTGTGTGTCAAGGAGAGCACTGGACTAGGAGTCATGAGGCTTGGGTGGTTGCTCCCACTTGCCCTTCATTTACTGTGTGGCCTTGGACTCATCATTTCCTTCACTGAATAATCTCCCACCCCTACAGAGTCCCCAGGCATATGGAGATACAGGTGCCATGGTCCCTTCTGGATGCATGGAGGCTTCTCAGATGGAGAAACAGGCAGAGGCAACACCTTGGGCAAAGGAGGTATGCAAGCACAGCAGCAGCACGCAGGGCTCACTCAGGAAACACCGCGCCTGGACAGGTCAGTGGAAAGACAGATTGTGAAGGGTCCAGGACACCCTTCCAGAGAGCTTGGACCTTTTCCTAAGAACAATGGGGAACCATGAAAGGTGTCAGATAGGGTTGTTGCCAGATGAAATAGGGAATGCCCATAAAATTTGAATTTTAGATAAGCCACAAATAATTTTTTGGTATTAATATATCTTAAATATTGCATATAATATATACTTAAAAACCATTTTTTATCTTAAATTCAAATTTAACTGGGAAGCTTGTATTTTTATTTGCCAAATCTGGCAATCTTAGATTTGCATTTCAGAAAGAGCACACTGTGTCCAGGGTGGATGAGAGGAGGAGGAGAGACAGGGAGAGTATGAGGAGGTGGGGTGGAGATTGAATTCAATCACATTCTCACCTTCTTCTTTAGTTAGAGAACCCCCAATTTTTACTAGGCATTATAGTCATCAATTATAAGGACCACATTTCCCAAACTCCATTACAACTAGGTATTGCCTGGCCTAAGTCCCAGCCAGTAGAACCTAAACATAATTATCATGTGGCAACTTCTGGTAAACTTCCCTAAAAGACTACTGGCACATGCTTTTTGCCTCTTTTTCCCTGCCCCTTTCTCCTTCCTGCTGGCTGAACACAAGTTGAGATGGCTGGAGGTCAAGCAACCATCTTGGACCATGAGGACAAAGGCCACACCCTGGAAATGGCCAGGCAGTGAACTAGAAGGAGGCTAGGTTCCTTTCAACCTCAAGGAGCTACCACACCAGCCCTGAACCCACCTATTTCTGGACTTGCTTTATATGAGAGAAAACAAAACTCCCTACTTGCTAAAACCAGTTATTTTGCTTTTCTTTCTCAAGTAGCTAAGCCGAATTCTAGTTGAGGCAGGAATCTGACATAGGAATCTGAGAGAATGAGGTTTCAACTGGGTCCGTAACAATAAATTTGAGGAATATTTAGGAGGAAGACTTAGCAGGAGTCGGCAATTGGTTGTATAGAGAATGGAGGTAGAAAGAAGGTCAAAGGCTTCTGGCTTGAGTGACAAGGACAGAAAAGCTGGTAATGAGCCAGGGAACCCAAGAGAATCCTCGGACCTGGGGTCAGGGGAGGTCAGTTTGGTTTTGAACATGTTGAGTCTGAGGGGCCCGCAGGCCATGCCCACAAGATGTGAAAATTTAGGACTGGAGCCCAGGAAAGAGGCAGGAGCTGAAAAGAGATTTGCTGGCTGCCCACACCTACAGGCCAGCTGACACTGTAAGAGCAAGGGAGGCCTGGGGAGAGTGTGTGGAGTGATGGGATCAGAAGGTCTAGGGTCAACTCTGAGGAGTCCCAGAACTTAAGAGGCGGGGGGGAGTGGAGGGGTAGAAGAGGGGATGAACCTCTTGGGCCTCAGTTGCTCCAATTGGAAAAGAGGTAGTTGAAAGGGGTAACCTAACTGATCCCAATAGTTCCTCCCTGGTCAGATATTCAAGAATTTTAAGGTGTGAGCTTGGACTGTTGATTTCCCTTCCCTGTGACTCAGTTTCCCCTTGTGGAAAATGAGGCTAAAAACAGTACCTACTTCATAGGGTTATTAGGAGGAGGAAGTGACCTAGACAAAAGCACTTGGCCCACCTCTTCAGTCAGTAAGAGTGAAGTAATGACAGCTGTTAGGACATGGACAAGGGGCTTGGCTTGGGGTAGAGATGGGGTAGGGGCAAGTCCTCTTCCCCACCCAAGCCAGAAAAGGGCTGGAAGCCTGGGATCCCTCAATAAGACCTTTAGTGGACAGGACACAGAGCTAGGCGGGGAAAGGAGAAAAAATGGGAAGACATGATGCCCAGGCTGCCAGGTGACTTAGGAGAGAGATGAGACCCCCAGGCAGGAGAGGAGTTGGGGATGGAGTGGGGTTTTCTGGAAGGTCTCCCAAAGGAAGGGCTACCAAATCCAGGCCTTGAGTGGGGAAGCAGACGGGAGGGCGCTGTGGGCAGGAGGGAGCCTGTCACCCACCGGACAGATTGGGAGACGAGCTGCTGCTGACCACGGCACCCAAACCTGCGCACTGGGCCTCTGGGGAGCAGCAGGGAGCTGGAAGGAGCAACGCTTAAACTCCTCACACACCCCAGCCCAGGCTCGGCGCCAGCTCTCGCTACAGGCCCCTGGCCAGGCTTCCTTCCTGGGACTGCTGTGGGGGCTGACGGAGGAGGCCTTGGTACCCCGGTCACTGGCAGGGATGGGGCGGGAGTGGGAATATTTTTCTCCTTTTCTTTTCCCTCATATCCACTGATGCACACAGACCCTCACATTTAACCACAGACACACGTGCACACACACAGAAAACCCCAGAACCCAACACCACATGTGAAGGCCGCCACGCAGAGCCTCACCCACAAGACACACGCAGATCCTGTCCACTTACACACGTGCTCATCACACGTGTTACAGACACAGACTACGACTCACGTGCCCAGACACACAGATGCACGCTGACATGTCCACACAGGCACACTGGCACCCACGAAGACAGGGACACATCGATGTTTTACACACACACACACACACACACACACACAATTCAGACATCTGCATTTACATGCTCCTAGGCCTATATACCCACACACAAAGACAAAACACGTACCATAGACATTGAAGTACACATGCGCACACGTGCACACACACGGAGGCCGTTTGCCCGCACACAGAGGCTTCTAATCCCATTGTGGTTGGCAGATCCTGCCATGCACGCACCATCCCTCCGGCCTCATGGCTCCCCATTCACGCCCTGGTAATTGGAGGCAATTTAATCCCTGTCGCATGCAGCCAATCCCAGGCCCCGCAGGGCAGGCAGCCATCAAAATGCCCCCACCACGGGGGCATGAGGCAGAGAGCCCCCGCCCCACTCCGGTGTCCCCTCCCACCTTTATAGTGGGGATGGGATTGACAAACCTAGACACGCACACACACACATACACACACACCTGAGACTCTGTGTGACACACACAACCACATAAACACACAAGCACATTCAGACAGAACCACACCCAATTGAACACACACACAACTACACATATAGGCCCAGGAAGGCAGTGTGCACAGCAGGCATCCCAGGCATCATGAGATGGTGTACAGCTCTGCACAGACACACAGTCTACACTGTGTGTGCACCCTTCCAGGGCGTGCACTAATGTGTGTAAACTCAGCTGGAGATGAAGCACACATATACACAGTCACACACCAATCTCACAAGCCAAGGTGTGAGCTTGTGTGCACACCAGCACACAGTGGCACCGAGGGGGTGTACGGGCATGGAAACGCTGGAGCACGCGTACACCTGCATGTGCACATGCAAGACACATGGGACCCCTCGCTGGCTCACAGCAATCCCTGACTGAGGAACCCCGAGATTGCCCGGCTGATTTCCCAGGAGAGGGGGGCCACGGCCCCACCTGTCAACCTGCCGTTTGTCACTCCGTCACGGCAGTGCACTGACATTCAGAGCCCAGTGCTGAAACGATCACATTTAGCTGTAATGTACCACAGATTGCACTGACATTTGGAAAATATTCCACCTCGGGACCCATTTGACTTCAAACTTTTTCCTGGAAGGGGAAAGAAGCGGCAGAGAAGGGACAGCGAGGGCCTGCAATGTTCCGAAAGAGAGATGCTTCCCAGCCAGACCCCAAGAGCTGAGTCCCAGCCTCACCTCCCAGAGACGCAGGCCGCACTGGCAGGCCCGCCTGCATCTGCCTGGGGACAAGGGTACCGGGAGCAGCAAGGCAGTTCCCTAAGGCAGAGACAAAGCTGCAGGCTGTGCCGGCAGTCTTCATAGAGCACCTCCTGGAAGTTCCTCCACCAGCCGGGGGCCTGGTCATATCTACCTGCTATCAGTTAGGTGCCTACTAAGCACATGTTTTAAGCATGCCACATTCATGAGCTCATTTGACAGTCATAGCAACCCTGTGAGGAAGAAACTATTATTACCTTGTTTGAATGATGAGGGACCTGAAGCTCAGAGAGTTGACGTGACCTGCCCAAGCTCACACAGCCAGGAGGTCCTGGAGCTGAGATTTGAACCCACGTCTATCTGGCTCCAGAATCCACCCTCTTCCCACCTCTGTGCAAGCAAGCAAGATGTGACATGGAGTCAAGCAGATGCTGAATCTTCCCTTGCATTGCTCTCCGCCTTTCCCCTTCTCTTCTTGTCCTTCTCCTCCCCTTCCTCTCTCTGGCTTCCTTTCTCTCCACCCACTTTCCCTCCTTTTTGCCTCTCTAAACACGGGGGCCAGTGTTCCCAGAGTGACGGTGCAGTCTGGGACAGCTTTCTGTAAGGGAGGAGGAGGGCCTGAGCTGCACCTGGAAACTCCAAGGAGTGGAGGGGAGGACTGCCATCTGCAGAGGAGATGCGCAAGCCTCGCAGAAAAGCCTCTGGAAGCAGTGAGTGAAATGGTTGGCTCCTTCCTGTATGACAGCTGTGGAGAGCCGGGCCTTGGATTGGGAAGACTTGCCTGGGGTGGCCCAGCCCTCTCTGAGGTTGTGCCCAGACTGGGAATCAGGCAACAAGGCCATCCGGAAAAACTAAAGGCAGCCAGAGGTGTGCATACTGTTTCCCCAAAAGCCAAGCCTGCCGAGAATCCTGCTTAACAGACTGGCCAGTGATGGGGAGTCTAGGCAGTGTGGGAAGGGTGAGGAAAGAGACATTTTCAAGGCAGGGTAGAAGTGCATTGCCCCAGCTACTCCAAAAAGAGAGAAAAGAGGCGGGAAGACTGTCTGACTCTCTGATGAGCTGATTAATCTCCTTAAATAAGTCAGAGTCCAACTTCCCAAAAGGCAAAAGAAAGTTAGGTTAATCTACTCAAAATGATTCCTGAACTTCTCAGGGGTGGTAATCAATTCTCAATCTCTCTCTCTCTCATTCTCTCTCTCTCTCTCTCTCTCTTCATAAGTAATTCTCAGTAATTGCAAGAAAGAGGTTTTTTGGTGGAAAATGACATTCTAGCTGCAAAGAGACTCCCAGACAAGAGGATTAATCTGCCTTCAGTTGGGGAGCCAGCCCTGCCGGGGAGGGAGACAGAGCGGCCACCATCAAATCAGGTTGCAGGCCTCAGGGTGAGCCCCAGGCCCATCTGCCTGCAGGAAACTTAATTGGGTGGGGGTAGGGAGGCAGAATGGGCTAAGCGTGAGTTAAGATCCCCAAAGAAGCAAGGAAAGCCTCCTCCCAATGCCCGTCAAAGATGCCCGAGGGACACCACCAGTGCTCAGCACCAGTGTCCTTGGAGGACACCAACAATGTGCCCCCCTGATGCCATGAGGAGCACCATCAGTGCCCCTTACCAATGTCCTGGGGCACATCAATGCTAAGCCCCAGCACCCGTGAGGGCACCATCCGTGCTCATCAACGACCCCTTTGGGGCACAATCAGTGTTCATCACCAGGACCCCTGGGGACCTAGCAACCATAGCCTCCGGAGGCCCCACCAGTGTCCATCCCCAAAGACTTGGGCTGGCACCTCACTGACACTCCTGAGCACAGGGACTCTTCTTTTCTGGCCATCGCTGTATCTCCACAAGCCACAGTGCCGGCGCATAATAGGAGCTCAATAAACATCTGCTGAATAGATGAATGAGTGACTGAGTGTCCTTGGGAAGAAAAGGAACTTCTTCTGTCCCATTCATCACCCTCTGCTCAGACCTTTACACAGTACCTGGCTAAGTTTAGTGCTCTATAAATACCTGTTGGGGGAAGCGGATGTGGCTCAAGTGATTGGGCATCTGCCTACCATATGGGAGGACCCGGGTTCGATCCCCAGGACCTCCTGGTAAAAAGGCGTGCAGGCAAGCCAGGCTGCACGGCGAACCACGCAGCAAGATGATGATGCAACAAAAGAGAGATGCAGGGAAGAGTCAAGGTGAGACGCGCCAGAAACCAGGAACTGAGGTGGCGCAAGTGACAGGGTGCTTCTCTCCCGCATTGGAGGTCCCTAGGATAGAATCCCGGTGAAGCCTGGAGGAGAAAAATGAGAAAAGAAGGCAAGAAACAGTCACAGAAGATGACCCAGCACACAGACAGCAAGGCGGGGGGGTGGGGGGAATATTCATGTAAACAATCAGATATGAATAAAGCTATAATTTAAAAAATATCTGTTGGCTGGCTGGCTGGCTGGCTGGCTGGCTGGCTGGATGGATGGATGGATGGGTGGACAGAAGGAGACAAGGGAGGGAGGGAGGGAGGGAGGGGAGAGGGGAGATGACCTTGGGAGCAGTTAGTGCCTATCTGTAATTCCAGGCAATCAGCCTCCAAGACCTCCAAGCTCAGCACAAAGTAATCCTGAGAGAGAAAAGAAATCTGCCTCCTGCCCCATCCTCGACAGTTCTGGGCCCCCAGGTGGGCTGGACTGCTTCACTTGATTCTCTCCTGTGCAGTATGGCTGGGGTGGGGATGGAGGTGAGAAGAGGCAGGAGAGCCTCACACCTCCTGGCCCTGCTTCCCCCCCCTTCCACTCTCCAACCTGAACACAATTTTCTAGAATGTCCCCAGGTCCTGGAGGGAAAGCTCATTACCTGTGATCTGCCTATAAAAACGTCAGTAGCTGCCTGGTGGCTGGGGAGCCAGTCGTCAGCGCTCTGCCCGGCAGCGGGTTGGCAGGCCAGTGGGGAAGGAGGGCGGAAGGGGCGACGGGGCCCAGGCTGTGGAGTCAGACCTCTGCAGCCACCAGCTGTGGGTGGACCTGGCCATGCCCTCTGGCAGAGCTGACCAGCCAGGCCCCCCCAGAGGACCACCCCCCAGGATGGGGAATACTCAATCTACCTGCCATATTCAGCACTCATTGCGTACTGCCTGCTCCTCTGCACCATCTAATCTGTACCCTCAGGGCAACCCTAGGAGTGGGATCCAGTCACAAATGAGCCCCATTTCACAATTAAGAAAACTAAAGCTCAGAGAGGTGAGGAGAGTTGCCCAAGGTCACACAGTGAGGAGGTGGCAGAGACAGCCCTCAAACCCAGGCTGCTGTGGCGCCAGAGCCCGGCTCCTGTAGATGAAAATTCACAGCTTCTCTGTCACGGAGTTCAGCTTTGGCATGTGGCAACTTGTGATGGGAGCAGCCGCACTGGAGGCAACAAGGAGCAAACTCTGACCTCCCCCGGCCAAGTCACCTAGCTGTTTCCAAGATGTCCCAGCCCCAGGAGATTTGTGTCTCAAATCAGAAGGCAGAGATGAAAGGACCTGGCTGGGGACTCTGTGGGTCCATGGCACACCTTCGTGTGAATTAGGAAGACAACCTTCGTCCAGGCAAGGGCCTGGCAGCCTTGCACAGTGCTCAACATGCACCACCACGCATGGCAGCCCTTCCCTTGCTTTGAGATCCTGCTCCGCTCTGAAATCACAGGACCTTGGAACTTCAGCTCTAGAAGTATCCAATCAGTGCTTTCCCAGTTTAAGTCGTTTGCATCCATACCCATGATTTCTGCCATATCCTAGTACCACCAGGGCGATTGTTTACTTAATGTATTTCTTCAAACAAGCCTCTTTTTATACTTAATTTTATTTTAAAAGCAAAACGTGTATCACTATATTAAGTGGAAAAAAAAAAAACAGCAACATAGGACATATTTGGCAATGGAATACTAAACACGCTAAAAGCAATGATATTAATGCCTGGTCTGATAACATCTGCTGAAGGCTTCAGCCTGAGTACAGAGGAAGATTATTAAATATTAGAGCAGTGTTAAAGGCACACTAGCACCAAACTGAACCTTCCTCTTTGACATCATCAGGCGGATGACAGAGTACTGAGGAAGAACCAGCTTCCTCAGCAGATGAAAAGTCACTGTTATTTAATGTTCTGTGCAGCTCACCAGGGGCTGGCTAACCACCCTTTGGAAGCACCGGGCTTGGCACTAACTCTCAGGGCTGCTTTTGAGCTGACATGCCTGGCCGCTGCATGGCTCCAACTCAAGAAGCTTGGGTTCTCACCACAATTCTTTCACTCTTTGCTGTGTGTCCTTGGGAGAGTCCCCTCCCCTCTCTGTGCCTCGGTTGGACAGAATATTCTCTACAGATATTTTCAACTCTGATGTTCTAGAATCTGAGATCTGAAGTGAGTGATTACATTGTGTAGGGCAGGGGTCAACAAACTTTTTCTGGAAAGGACCAGATAGTAAACATTTCCAGCATTGCAGTTTTCATGGTCTCTGGCAGTTACTCAACTCTGCCATTGTGGTGTGAAAGCAGCCACAGACACCAATGGGCATGGCTGTGTTCCAGGGAAACTTTATTTACAAACCCAAGGCGGTTGTTTGCCAACCCCTTGGTCTGGGTCTAGGAGAATGAAAGAGGCCCCAGGTTGGGGAGAATCCCCTCCAGCTCCAGGTCTGGCATCAAGGCAGGCCTTGGTCTGGTGTGATCCCAGCCTCCCCTCCCAGAAGCGCTTCTTCCCCCTGAAGCCATTAACCCCTTCATCTCCCGCCTCCCCTTTCAAAACTTACTCATAGGGAAAGATCTGCCATTCTCTGGGGTGAAAACTGGGGGCTCCCTCACAGCTGGCAGGGCCTTTGAGTCCCATTCCCCCATTTCAGTCCAGTCTGGCCCAAACACTCAAGGTTCCGAAGACCCCCAGATTTGGATTTGAAACCCACCTCCTCCACTTAGACGTGTCTCTTTACTCTCTGGACTTTTTTCTTCTATCCTAAAACAAGGAGCCACATATACCCACCCCTCTAAGGTTAACTGCAAGGATTAAAGGGTTAATTTCTAC
>JAQZBX010037079.1:0-23930 GCA_029593785.1 Cabassous unicinctus | reverse complement strand
TCCCCCCACGATTTATTTATTTATTTATTTCTGCATCCCCACCCCTCTTCGTTGTTTGCGCTCGCTGTCAGCTTTCTGTGCCTGTTCGTTGTGTGCTCTCGTCTTCTCTTTAGGAGGCACTGGGAACCAAACCTGGGACCTTCCATGTGGGAGGGAGGCACCCAATCACTTGAGCCACCTCTGATCCCGCTTGTTGTGTTTCCTCGTGTCGTCTTGTCATCATCTCGCTGCGCCAGCCCGTCGTGTCAGCTCGCTGTCTTGCTCGTCTTCTTTAGGAAGCACCAGGAACCGAACCCAGGATCTCCTATGTGGGAGGCAGGCGCCCAACTGCTTGAGCCTCATCACTTCCCTACAAACTTTCTAGAGGGGATGGCCCTGCAGGTGCCTGGAGAATTGCAGGCCTCCGTCCTTACCAGCCGTCCAGTAGGAACCCTCAGACCTGCCTACCCTGCCTCCTGTGCCCTCCCCGTGCCCCTTCTTGATGCCAGTGGCCACGAGGTACCGTGTGCCGTGCAGTTCACGTCCTGTGACCTGCAGGTGTCTGCAGGTGGCTGGACCCCTCCTCTTTCAAATCAAACACCTCTTCACGTCCAGATGTGCACCTTACGAGCCTCTGAGGTGGCCTGGCTCACACCGGCCGACTCCATGCCCCTGAGCGCAGGGTCTGGCAGCTGGGGCTCTGCCATGGGCAGGCACTCAGGGCCTTCCGGCTGATCCACCCATGCTGTCCTCACGGCAGCCCCTCCAGAGGAGGCACAGAGGCTGCCAGCCCAGGGCTCTGCCTTGACCCGCAGCCCAGGGAAGTGGGCACCTGCGTCAGGTGCTCCGACTGCATACACGTCCCAGCGCAGGCTGGAGCACAGCGTGTGCCCAGAGAACCTGGAGCAGCGGTGGCGAGCCGGCGGGTGTGGGTGGGGGTACTGGGCCCCCAGCATCGCCTCTGGCCACCAGCTAGCGTCTCCCCTGTGCCGGGCACCAGCCCGTGGCCCTCTGTCCCGAGCTCCTAGCGCAGGCCACTGTGCTGCACCTGTGACCCCCAGACCCTGAGGCCCACCCGGACCTACTGCCAGTGGCTTCACATGTTCTCATCTGAGGACCCCAAAGAGCTTTAGTTTACGTGGGTTTCAGCTACTGGTGTTTACTCTATTCAAATAAAAGCCAAGGTATTTAGAAAACATGTATGTGCTTATCCGTTTAAAAATAGCAAGAACATGCCCTCTGTGTTTTAACATAGTGATGTATTTTAATGAAAAGCAACTTTTTACAAAATAAGTTGGTGAGAAGGGCATCACTGTCTTGCATTCCCACAAGCCTCTTTAGTAGCTGTCTCGAGAGCACAGCTGGCTCCACGTCTGCTCCGACCTCGGGCCTGTTGTGGGAAACGCTGCCATGTGCCTGGGCCGCCGCCCAGGAGCTCTGCAGGGGTGGGTAGCACCTACCTGCAGTGGGCTCGCAGTCAAGGTGATTCTCGACATGCGGGTGGGCCTCATCCAGTCAGCTGAGGGCCTTGGAGGCAAAACCCGACCTTCCCTGGAGAAGAAATTCTCCCTCAAGATGGCAGCATCGACTCCCACCAGGGTCTCCCACCTGCCGCCCGCCCGGCAGATGGACATGCCAGCCCCACAGTCGCATGTGCCGATCCCTTGGATAAATCTCCTTCCGCATCTCTGTCATACGTGCGTGTGGGATGCGTGTGCACCCCACCCACGGCTGCAAGCGTGGGCATGCCCCGGGCGGCACGTGGCGCCCAGCTCTGCTGTGGCTCCTGCCTGACGCGCCCAGTGGGAGCCGCTCCCAACCTGCGGCCTTGTGAGGTGGCAGGAGCGCAGAGACTCCTAGTGTTATTACAGGTTTAGTTTTGACTTTGTGGCTCCCCGAACGAGTGCCTGGACTCCACTTTGAGATGAGAATGGTGGTTGGGAGCACGGAAACCTCCGGAGCTTGGCGAGCTGCCACAGCGGTGTGTGTGGGAGTAGGACCCGGGGAGGCCCGGGACGACAGCGATGCAGAGCAGTGTCTGCTGGCTGCTGCCAGCCTTGCCGTCAAAGGGGCCGGGGGAGAGCCATCCACTCCCACTTGTCGGCCTGGGGGGCGGGGGCCCACGTGTCAAGTCAAGGAAGGGTCTGCCTGGTGAGTGGCCCTGGCTGGCTGCCTCCACCCGGCTGCCGGCCTGATGCACGCGAGGCGGGAGCGACCCGCAGAGCTGGCCTTTCCATCCAGCTGGTCCAGGCAGGGCTTCCCTCCCACCTCCGCACCTCGCGTGGCCGAGCACGCCATAACCTGGCTGTCCATTCTCTCTCCCGGCAGGAAGTCTAAAGCCAAGCCGAATGGGAAGAAGCCCGCTCCAGAAGAGAAGAAGATCTACCTGGAGCCAGAGTACACCAAATCCAGAATCACCGACTTCGAGTTCAAGGAGCTGGTGGTGCTGCCCCGGGAGATCGACCTCCACGAGTGGCTGGCAAGCAACAGTATGTGTCGGGCTGGGGCGGCCACCGCCCAGTGCGGGGAAGGAGCCCTCTGCCGGGGCGACACCGGCCTGGTCTAGTTGCCTTGGGCTGCAGGTCTGCAGAGCATACTCTGCACCGGGGAAGGGGCGGGAGCTCTCGGCAGCTTTGTTTGATGGAGCTGGTGAAGGCCCCTCAGTGGCCCACGCAGAGCGGGTGCTGAGCAGGCAGCTGTCGGGAGGGTGTGTCCGGTGAGCATGGCCTGGGGACAGTCTGTCCCCACCCCTCCAGCTGAGCCCGCTGCGCGTGGGCCGGCCTGAAGCAGAGCTTGGCGGGGTTGCCCAGCTCCTCGGTGTGCTCAGGTCCCTGTGGGGGGCCCGGCGCCGACCCTGGCTGTTCTAGGGCAGCGGCCCCAGTGCCAAGGAGGAGCAAGGCTGCGAGGCCTGGAGCACAGTGGTCTCAGGTGGCTACAGCCTTGGGGTGCCCGGGGTCTTGGGGTGGTCTTGGGGTGGCCTGGCGGAGGGGCAGTAACAGACCTTGCTGCCAAACTCTATCTGCCAACCCACCCCTTGACCTCTCCCCTTTGCCCCTGACCCGCCCAGCTCAGGGGTGCTCAGATGCCACAGGAGGCGCTGCTGGCCTCGCCGTAGCACCCTCAAGCAGGCTCTTTCCCCGAGGGCGGGCGAGCGTGGTGGGCTGGGAGTCGGGATGGCCGCTGGGGTGGTTCGTACCGAGGCCCCGAGCCCAGGAGATCTTTGCCCGAGCACTGGGATGCGAGTCCAAGGTTCTCCGACCCAAAGGGGCCCCTTGTCACCTCCCAGTGCTTGGCGTGTGCTTTCGTGGTACTGCATGGAAGCTGGTTCCATAGCTTAGGCTCCGGCTTTCTGCCAAGAGTCTCTTCCTGGAGCAAGGGCCTTCACGGCCCCTTCAGCTGGGAGGAGCGGGTCTGTGCCCCACCCCCAGGAGGGGCCCTGTCCGGGCGGCCTGCTGGTCCCCTGCCCCACAGCCCCTGCCAGCCCCCTGCCTGGGCCCGAGTGGCAGCAGGAGACAGTCGGCCTCGGGGACCGGGTGCTGCTGGCTGGGTGGGCTGGGGGCTCCTTCTCAGGCCTCGGCGAGTGGCTGCATGGGCTCTGGTCGCAGAGGAGGGAGGGGCTGTGCTCCCTTCACTGCCTCCTCACCGCCCAGGGTGTGGCGCTGTGGTGGTGGTTTCACATCTGGCCCTTTCTTCTCTTCCAGCAACAACTTTCTTCCACCACATCAACCTGCAGTACAGCACAATCTCAGAATTCTGCACCGGAGAGACGTGCCAGACGATGGCTGTGTGCCACACGTGAGTGGGCTCCGACCCATCCCGCCTGCTCGGGGCAGGGGTGGGCACGTGCCGCCAGGCCTGCCGCCCCGCCCGCAGCCACACAGATTCAGGGGGCCTCCCTTGCTCGTCCCACCCTCCGAGGTGCCTCCCGAGTCCCGAAGGGCTGCTGGCCTCAGGGAGCAGCAGGATGTGGAGCTGCTGGGACAAGGCAGCGCACGGCGGTGCAGGCCCCGTGGGGTTGGGATCCAGGGCGTCTCCGGAAGCTGGCAGGTGTTCCTCTGTTTTCTGCCGTTTCCAGTCGAGAAAGGTCTCTTCTGCTCAGACTGCTCAGAGCTCCTGGCGTGTGTCCATGTGCGTGCTGTGCGTGTCCACACACGTGTGCGTGCAAGAGAACAGCTGGGGTGGGGTGGGGAGGCCAGCTCCTTCCTGTCCCTTGCTGGCTCCAGAGGGGCTGGGGGCTCAGTTGTGCTCTTCTGGAGACACGCATGCATGCCTCTCCTCAGCTAAGCCTCAGGCCACTCCAAGGTAGTGCCTTGGCTTCCCAGCAGCTCTCAAGGGTGCTGGGCCATGTGTCACTTTGCTCGCCACTGCCTCGGAGCTGGTGGTCTAAGGGACCGAGGGTCACTGTGGCAGGGGCCAGGCCTGACGGTGCTCACCCCAGGGTGGGGCGAGGCTGGGAGGAGGCTCCCCGCGGGCTCCCTGTCCTTGTAAAGACACAGCAGGTCGGGTTGACCCACTTCTGGTTTGCACACACACATGTCGTCCATCCTGGAGTTCATCCTGTCCAGAAACACTGCTTTCCAGCTCCCTCGGCCCTCAGGAGGCGGTTGCTGGCTCAGATCAGGTGCAGAGTTCAGCTCGTGCCCTGAGGACGCAGGAGAGGCCTTGGCATCGGCAGGTGCTCGGATTGTCCCCTCCCTCAGCTCGGCCCTGTCAGCCTCACACAGCCGCGGCTGGCTGCAGCTCAGACCCGTCATGGACGAGTAACCCAGACAGCGGCTGGCTCTCACCGTCCTCAGCCCAGGGTCTGACCAGGTGGCCAGGAGTCAGGGCATGTGGGGCTCATGTGCGTCCCCAGCAGCCAAGCCAGTTGTGGCCCGGGACTATCTGCATCCAGCCAGTGGAGGGGTCTGGAGCAGGGCCAGGCGGCCCACTTGAGGTGTGCCAGGGTGGCAGGGGCCGGTGGCACACAGGCGGCCTCCGCAACAGCCCAAGCAGCAGAGGCCCACGGGCAGGAGATGGCAGGAAGCAGAGCAGGTCTGTGGCACGGCTAGGGGGTGGCTAGCTCCTTTGCTTTTTCATGCAGCAGGTGTCTGTGCTGGATTTGAAGGAGCACAAGTCTTGGTGTCAGGCAGACCTTTGTTTACACTTCGGCTTTGCCAGGCACTAACCTGAGGTCTGGGGCAATTTAAACTCTTTAACTCTTCGCTGGTCTCACCTGCACCTGACTTTATAGACGTGCCATAGATTTCTCACAACAATCTATGAGAGCAAAGGCCTGTGCTCACACAGGTTAGTTTAAGAGGAGGCAGGCCTGTTGGAGGGCCTCAGGGCTGCTGTGCCGTCCCCAAGGTCAGCAAGAAGCGGGCGGCGGCCTCCGTCGTGCCACACCCACGGCACCTCGCCTCCTTCTAGCCCAGCTGAGGGGTCCGCACCCCCAAGCAGCCCCGTCACACTGCCTCAGTTCCAGGTCTGGAGAAAATGCTCTGATGGGCTAGCCCGGGGCTGCTGTCTCCCTGGGGAGGGACAGGGCTTCTGGGGCCTCCGGGATGGGGAGCGGTTTGCATAAAGAAAGGGAGTGGAGTGATGACTGGACGAGGCCGTGCTCGGCACCCCGCCTTGCAGGGCCCAGGGCGTGCTGTGGTCACTCAAGTCCAGCAGTGTCCGCCCGTGTCCAGAGGAGCGCTCCAGTTCTTTTCTTTCCAGTCTCTCGCACCCCAGCCCTCAGGCCGTCCTGTGGGTTCCTTCTCCTCAGGTGGGACTGCAGCTCCGGGGGCGCACATCCTGTTGCTTTTTCGTCGCTCTCTGTCCCACCGCTTGTTCCTGAGTGTGGAGCGATCACACAAATGGGTGATTCCTGGAAACCTCGGGGAACTGGAAGTACTGGGGACGTTGCAGAGAAGGAGAGCTCGGGAAAGAGATCCTGTGACGTCGTTTATGAGCTGCTGGGCTCTCCCCAGACCTGCTCATATGTGGATCTGATCCAAGACGCAGGACCTGTGGGGTGCACCCTGGGCGGTCCTCACAGCCCTGCGGAGGCCGCCATGCTGGCGGGCCTTGGTCATCTCGGTGTTCCAGGGGCCAGAGAGGACGTCTCGAGGGGAATGGGAAAAGATTTTCAACTGAGCACAGACGAAAACGGGTCAGAATTGTGGTTTAGTGAAAGCAACCTTAGAGCAAAATTGGTAGTATTAGATTCTTATTTTAAGAAAAGAAGCAAGATCTCAAGTCAATAATATAAGCTTCTTCCTAAAGAAACTAGAAAAATAAGAGCAAAAATAAACCCTCTCATGCAGAAGAAGACAATAATAAGATAGCAGAAATCACTGACATTGATTTCTGAAAACAGAAAATGGTGGACCCAAAAGCTGGTTCCTTGGAAAGGTTACTAAAATTGACAAACCTCTAGAGTATGGCAGATAAAAAGAGAGAAAACACTAACTACTAGTTTGCGGAATGAAAAAGGGGCTATCGCTGTACCCCCTACAGGTATTAAAAGGATAATGAGGAAACACTACCCAAAAAACCCCTTGTATATGTAAACTCAACAACTTAAATTAGAGTGATTCCTTGGAAACTTTAGACCAACAAAATTTACCCAACATAAAATAACCCGAATACTCCTGTTATTGATTTTAAAAATGACTTAGTAGTTTGAAACTTTCTAAAAAGAATAAAATATCCCAGCCCAGATGATTTCACTGTCAAACTCTACCAAACAATTATAGAAAAAAAATACCAATTCTATACAATCTCATCTGGAAAATAGAATAGGAAAGAACAAGTCCTGACTCATCTTAGGAGGCCAGTACTTCCCGAATACCAACACCAGACAAGTACACAAAAAGTAAAAGTACAGGCCAAAATCCTGTGATCACAGGCAGAAAAATCTTAATATATGAGCACATTGAATTCAAGACTTGATAAGAAAGAACCACAGCCAAGTGTGGTTTCTCCTAGGAATGCAAGACTGGTTCAATATTCAGAGACAGTCATTGTCATCCACCCTATGAGACTGAACAAGAAAACTATTTGATCTATCCATTGATGCAGAAATGCTTTTGATGAAATACAGCATCCCTTCATGAGAAAACTCGCAGCCAACTGAACAGGAAGGAACTTCCTCAGCCTGATAAAACCCACAGCTAGCGTTGTGCTTAATGGTGTAGAACGAGCACCTTCTCCCTAAGCGCAGGGAAGGCTCATGCCATGCTGGAAGGCAGGCAGCCGAGAGGGGGTCCCCGGGCCCACCTGCGGTTCCGTGGCTCACTGGAAAGACTCACAGGACTTGGACAAGCTTTTGTCCTCACAGTTGATGACAGCGGAGGATAGAGATTAAAGTCAGCCAGGGGAGAAGACGCATGGGGCAGAGTCCCGGAGGAGCCAGGTGGTGGTCTCTGGGGTGCAGTCAGCTCCCCGGGAAGGATGTGAGAAGCCCAGCAGGGGCGCCCCCAAACCTTGGTGTCAGGGCTGTTACTGGGGATCTGTCCCCGTGACTGAGCTTAGCTGCTCAGACTCCAGCCCCTGCCACGCCCACCTCACTCCCACTTCCCCAGGAGTCACGTTTCAGGATGCGCTTCTCTGGCCAAGCTGGCACGGCGTGGCCCCAGACCTCAGAACACTTGTTAGGTAGAGTGTTCCCATGACTCAGGTTATCTGCCGGGCGCTGGCCGAGGGCCAGGCCTGAGAAGGGCCTTCCTTCAGAGCAGAAGCTCTTCACCTCTTCTGTGCCACAGACCCCTCTGCCAGTCAGGTGAAACCACAGGCCCCTTGCTCAGCCCACACTGCACTGTGTTTCACTTAGTAAATAGCTCACACCTGCACCAACACGTCCCTGCAAGAAGAGCTGTCTTCTGAGCTTCAGTTCAAGCTCGCCGACCCCTTGTGAAGCACCCGTGCTCTGGAGTGTGCGAGGCCCAGCCAGCCAGCCTGCTGCGCTGACCCGCTCCTGCCCAGCTCTAAGCTGCGCAAGGAGGTGGCACCATTCCTTTGCATACAACATGGTAGGTGGGAAACCGCAAGGGTTCTATTTTTTTAGAAAAAGTAAGATTAGCAAGGTCAACACACAAAAAACCATGGCTCTGTATGCCAGCAGCATGCATAATTATATGCCAGAAGTTAATAAGACAATGCTATTTACAGTAGCTCCAAACAGCAAGGGGCTTAGGTATGCGTTTCACAGGGCAAGTAGAGGAAGCAGCAAGATGCTGATGAAGAAATGGAGAGCTTTTTTGTTGGTGGATTAGAAGGCTCAACATAGTAAGATGTCAGTTCTCCCCAGCTGTGTCTATTGATTTAATATAACACCGATGAAAATCTGAGCAGGTAGGCAAGCTGATTCTAAAATGTAGACAAAGGGGCACACTACCTCGAAGCGCTGAAACCACCGAGTAAGGTCAGACTTGGAGGAGTCCCAGTACCCTTTTGACTTACTGTAAAGTTACTGTCATCAGGTCAGGGTGGTGCTGGCAAAGGGACAGACGTGTCGACCAACGGACGAAATGGATGTGATGCTGCTGGAGAACTGGATATGTGTGCAGAGGAAGCAGAGGTGCACCCTGACCCAGGCGTCACGCCTTACGCAAAGGTTAGCGCAGAGCGACTTATACATCTACATGTGAAAACATGGACTTTTAGAGATAAACATGACGCTTAAGGCATTCTTTGAAGAAAAATGTGCAGTAAATGGACTTTATCTGAATTTAAAACATCTGCTCCGAGAAAGATGCTATTAAAAGAAAGAGAAGACAAGATACAAACAGAAAATGTCCATAGATCCAACAAAGGACAAGCGTCCAGGATGTATAAGGAGCTTTCACAGCTCAGTAAGAAAACAAATAATTCAATTAAAAATGGGCAAAGGGAGACGTGGATGCGGCTCAACCAGCTGAGCACCTGCCTACCACGTGGGAGGCCCCGGGTTTGAGTCCCCGTGTCTCCTGAAGAAGACGAGCAGACGCCGCCCCCACCACAACGAGCAGATGCCACGAGCCAGCAGATGCCGCAGCCCTGGGGAGCAGATGTGGCTCGGGCTGCTGGGCCCTCGCCTCTCGTGGGAGGTCCCGGGTTCAGTTCCCGGTGCCTCCTGGAGAAGGCGTGCAGACAAGGAGCAGACAGACGAGAGCCATCTGGGAGAGGGGATGAAGAAAAGTAAAGTAAATTTTAAAAAATGGTCAAAGGGCTTGAACAGGCACTTCACCAAAGAGGATGCAGGCTCCCTCGGACACCACCACAATGAAGCGAGCCACGTGGATTTTTTGGTTTCCCAGGGCAAGTAAAACTTAGATTTGCACAGTACTGTAGTCTATTAAGTGTGCAATAGCATCATGTCTGAAAAAGCAAGGTACAGACCTTAATGTGAGCCGGAAACAGGAAGTGAGCTCACACTGTTGGAAAAATTGGCGCTGGTGGAAGTTGCTCAACGCAGGGTTGCCACCAGCCTTCGCTTAGTAAAAGGCACGATGTCTGGAGTGTGGTAAAGGGAAGTGCAGTAAGTGCGGTGTGCTCCTGTATCAGGATGAAAAGCTGCTTGGCATCGCCACCATTGGAGGAACAAAGCCACAAGACCGTCACCTGCTAGATGTACAGCTGCTGGAATGGCTGCGGTAGTAAGAAACTGGCCATGCCAGGTGCTGAGCAGAGCGCCTGGGCCTCCTGCTTTGCTGCTGGGAGAGCACAGTGGTGCCGTTTATAGAGCCTAGGGGTCCTTGCCTTGGGAGCCTGCAGCCCCTTTCCTGGGTCTTTGCCCTAGAGAAACGATAACTTGGGTTCACACAGAAACCTGTACAGGAGTATTTGTGACAGCCTGACCCTAATCGCTGCAAACCAGGCACAGCCCGGACGTCCTGCAGCACACACACGGTTTAACAGCCTGGCCATGTGAACCCCGGTTCCTCCATCAGTGGAGAGCTGGGGACACAGCCGCAGCAGCGTGGCCGAAACCCGAGGCCCTGTGCTGAGCGGCAGAGCTGGCCTCAAGGCTGCAGCTGGCGACCCACAGGGCCGAGGCTCCAGCGCCAGAGAAGACTGGAGGGGTGGGGCTGGGGGTCTGTAACCGCCGGGCAGGCGGCCTGAGGAGTGGTTAGGGGCGATGGAGCTGCTCTGGATCCTGGCTGTGGTCACACGCATCTCCGGTGTCAGAACTCGTAAAATTTCACACCCAATGAGGTAAATTTAAAATGACAATTTAAAAAATAAAATCACAATAGAAAACACTGGAAGCAGAATCTTCTGCCTTTAGAGCAGATGGAGCAGCCCCGTGCCCTCCAGTAGCTCTGCTCAGGCTCTCTGGTTGTGGCCGGTGGCGCTTCAGCCCCAGACCTCTGCCGACTCACCGCGCCTGTGGACACGTGCAGCTATCAGCTCGCCGGCATGGGCGCCAGGCGCCGTGGCGTGTCCCCTCTGGCTGGCGTGGCTCCGCCTGACCCTCAGGGCCTGTTCTCCCTGCCGCACCAGCTTGGGCTTTGAAAAGGAAGGGGAAACATGTGCCTCGAGAAGCAGATACCAAGGGGGATCCTCTTCCACTCCTCATGCTTGCAGCCATGCGGGGCTGGGGGCAGCCAGGCATCGAGCTCTGTCTTCAGCCAGGGCCGCCCTTGTGACTCCTGGGCTTCTCTGTAAACTCCATTGCCCTCCGAGGTCTGAGCCTGCGCCTCTGGGTGCCGTGGAGGACCCAGTCACTTTTCCCTCGGCTGCCCCCTCCCCCATTCCGTGACCAGCTGGTGGTGCCTGGCCGGGGTGGACCTGCTGGGGAGATGCTCACCCTCGCAGAACTGCCTCGGCTGCCTGGTGCCCAGCAGCGCCCAGCACCCTCCAGGGAGGGCACAGGCCACTGGCAGTGGCAGCAGTTCTCCACAGACGCTGTATCCGCCTCAGCCCTGCTGGGGCCGCCAGCAGACCAAGCCCTGCGTGGCCCTGTTCAGCAGGGCGAGCTGGAGAGCTGCCGTCCAGGGAGAAGGCCCCGTCTGTCGTGTGGGCCGATCTTCGGCCACTGGATGCGGGCCTGGGAGGGCTGCAGGACCCTCCCCCGGCCCCAGCACACCCCGATTTGGGACAACGGTCTGCAGGAGTGAGGCAGAGGCAGGGGGCCTGTTGGGCAGCTGCACTGGCCAGAGTGGGCCGAGGGTGTGCAGGTGCTCGCCTGGGCCCTGTGCAGGTGGTAGTGCCCCGGCGGGACTGTGCTGTGCTGGGGGAGGGCACCGGTGCTGGGGACGGAAGACACGCTTGGCTCCACGCTGGGCTCGAGCAGTGGAGTCCTGGCCCCAGTCACTTTGGCTCTGCAGCCTCTGCAGCGTGAGGCCTGGCTGCCCCGTGCACAGGGTGTGGGAGGGGGCTCGGGCGGGCTCCAGGCTGCTTCCGCTCTGCTCACGGCTGTCTGTGGTGCCCCAGAGGCCGTGCAGCCTGGGCCTGGGTTGCAGCCCACAGGAGGAGGCCTGGGCCCCCAGTGGCGAGAGCAGCGGCGCTAGCAGAGGGCCCGGGAGTTGGGGCCTTCAGAGGCTTGATGAGCCTCAGCCTGCCCCTGGGGGAGATGAGCCCTGGTTTGTGGCAATTCAAAAAATAATGTAAGAAGAGTTAATATTAAAGAATAAAACTCAGAGCTGTGCGGAGGTAGAGGCAGCGAGGCCGCCCTGCCCCACACCCGTCCCCGCCTCGGCTTTCTCCATGCCTGCTCAGCCCTGAGGACCCTGGTCTGCAGTTTGCACTTCCCCTCATGGCGTGTCCTGGACGTCCTGCGCCAGCAGGTCTCCTCTGTTCAGCGCAGGACGGGGATGCTGTTACGCGGGTCACGAGGCCTGCGCCATCAGCACCCGGGTCCCTCCTGCGCCTCTGCTTGGCGCCTTGGGGCTGGGGTGGCCAGCCCGCGGCAGGCGGGCTCTGCGCCCGGGTGTCCCCACTCCTGACAGCTGCTGGCGGCCTGTTGCTGTCCCCCACAGGCAGTACCACTGGTATGATGAGCGGGGAAAGAAGGTCAAGTGCACAGCCCCGCAGTACGTCGACTTCGTCATGAGCTCCGTGCAGAAGTTGGTGACGGATGAGGACGTTTTCCCCACAAAATACGGTGCGTCCTTCCGCAGACCGGCATGGCTGCCCGGGCCGGGCGTGGTGGCAGCAGACCCGTGCTCAGGTGGCGAGGAGGGCCGCGCCAGCGAGTGCTAATCCAGAGGGCTGGGTGGTGGCCTGTGACCCCGTCCTGCTCCGGGGACTGTCTTGGGCTGCCCCTCTCCCTCTGCGGCTGGGTGGTCCCCGGGCTGCATCCCTCAGTATGTCTCTGACCTGGGCCCCCTTGGCCCTGGTCCTGCTCACATGGGGGCCCCGGCGTGTGCCATAGAACCACGGGGTCCCGAGGGCTGAGCTAGCCGGGGCAGCATGTGTTGGGTGGCAGCTCCCCTGGCACCCACCCTGCTCTTGGGTGACAGATGGCAGAGGACGCAGGCCTGGGGCCTTGGCGGGCCCCGGAGGTGCTGCTCTGGGAGGGCTGCAGGGAGTGGGCGGGGCGCACAAGGCCCACGCGGCCGGGCCAGTGGGAGCATGCTGCTTCCGGGGAGCCCAGGGGCCGTGCTGGCCTCTGCACCCCACTAAGTGCCGTGGGAGCTGGTGGAGTGGAGGCTTAGGGCCGGGGGCTGCCCCGGGGCAGGGCTGTGACCCCGTGGCCTCCCCCTGCAGGCAGGGAGTTCCCCGCCTCCTTCGAGGCCCTGGTGAAGAAGATCTGCAAGTACCTGTTCCACGTGCTGGCGCACATCTACTCGTCCCACTTCAAGGAGACCCTGGCCCTCGAGCTGCACGGACACTTAAACACCTTGTACGCCCACTTCATCCTCTTCGTCAGGGAGTTCGGCCTGGTCGACCCCAAGGAGACGGCCGTCATGGACGACCTCACAGAGGCCCTGTGTAGCAGCCCGGGCGCCCGTGGGGGCAGCGAGGGGGGTGGTGCGGCACAGAACCACGTGAAGGAGAGATGAGTCCCGGGTGGCGGGCACGGCCACGCCAAAGAACTGCAGTGTCGATGCGTCTGGGCGTGAGCACGCGGACCCAGACGCTGGCGCAGAGGGTTCTGGAAGCGCTGCTGCCTCCCTGGGCTCGGCTGCATGGCGCTGCCGGGGCCGCGGCAAGACTCTGCCTGGCTGGGGCTCCTGGGGGCCGGACGCGCCACTCCTAACGGAGGCCGCAGCCAAGCCCCCGCTCCCGCGGTGAGCATCGAGGGGCTGCGTGCGTGCTTCTCTGGGGTCTCCTTTCTTTGTCCTTCCGCGCAGGCCCGCCCTCCCCTCCGTTCGGCGGCTCTGGCGCTTTTAAGGAAATTCACGTAAGGAGCGCTGCTGCCTTTGGAAGAGGTTTAATTGGTTACTCTGGGTTTTGTTTTGCTTTGGGGGTGGGGTTTTAGGCTTGCCTGGGGGTCTCCTTCCTCCCCCCTCCTCTCCACCATCGCAGTCTTGGCTCTTGGCAGCTTGGGGGGCAGTCTCGGGCTGAGGGCGGCCCCTGGGAATGAGGCCACAGGGAGCCGGGCTGCCCCTGCTTCCCAGGTGCCTGAGGAGGGGCTGCGAGGCCAGCTGGCGTCAGCCTTGGGGGTGGCGGTCGCTCATGCCCAGTCCACGTGGACGAGGTGGGGCTGGGCGCCCTGCAAGGCCCGGCCGCGGGAGGACGCGTGGCATCACTGGTTCCGCTCGTCCCTTCAGTCCTAATAAAAAGATTGTCTCAGGCGCGCGTCTGACGTGTGTCCTCGGCGTCTCGGGGGAGTGCTCCACTTGCGCCCCTCCACACTGGGCCTCTGCGGCCTCCAAGGCAGCTCATGCCGGGCCACCAGCGTCGGGGACGGGAACCATCGGTGCTGTGCTCCTCTTCCAGCCCCACCAGAGGAAGCTTCCCCCAGAGGCTGGTGCAGCTCCAGGCCAGGTGCCCCCCGAACTTGGCAGTGGGGTGCGTGGCTGCAGACATGGGCTGCGTTCAGGGCCGTGTGGGCACGATCTGGCCCTGCCTGCCCCTGCACGCCTGCTGCCCAGAGCTGGGGGGTCATGGGGGGCCTGCGGGCTGTGTCGTCATGCTCACCCTGCACCTCACACCCCTTGAACAGTGGGCTCCCTGTTCCTCTGCGCTGAGGACTCGCCACACCCCCCTTCTGGCGTCTCCTGCCCTCGGCCACCTCCAGGCCCCTCAGGCTCTGCCTACTGATCTCTGCCTGCCCCTCGGTGCCATCGCCGGCCCGCGGCCCTGCCGGAGCCCAGAGTGCTCCCCCCGAACTGGGGAAGGGCCACCCCTTGGGCTTCCCAGGCATCCTCACAGGGTTCTTCCCAGCTCACCGTGCCCCACCCTGCTCAGGCCCTGCCGGCCTTTCCTTCCCCAGACCCCTGCCGCTGTCAACAGCGTCTCCTGCAGCCCTGCCTGGAGGCCCCTGGGAGTTCCCAGGGAATCCCAGTGGGCCTGGCCTCGCCATCATGGCTGGCCCTGCCCACGCCACGTCGGCTGCGGGCTCCAAGCAGGTTCCCAGCCGACTCAGTCCCTGCAGGTGGACGCTGCCCACGTGACTCCCATGTGGACTGCTCCAAAAGGCTCCACCACACCTGGTGAGCTCATGCTCATGCCAGGAGCCCTGGCAGAAGGCACCCAGGCCCTGCACTGCCCTCGGAGCTGACCGCTTCCTTCTCAGCAGCAGGCACCTCTGCCCACCTGGGTCGGGGCCTCTGGGAAGACTGGCAATTCGGAGTAACTTGTTCCAGCAAAACGGGGAGTGAAGCCGGGGTTCAGTGCCAGGAGAGGAGATGGTGTAACACGTTTTGAAGTGGTTTGGATGGGCAGTGGACAGGTGTTGGGAGGGTTTTGAGGTGCTTGATAGGAAAGGCCAAGATGACCTTGAGCAGACAGGAAGTGGGTGTCGATGGTGCTGCTGGTGAGGCTCCAGAGGAAGCGGCTGAGAGAAGCCCTGGGGTTGGTGTGGAGCCCGGGTGGCAGGGGCTCGGGGGCAGCTCGGTGCCACAGGGGGCAGGCCTTCCTGTAGTCAGCGGGGGCCCAGCCGTGGTGTGCCGTGCAGGTCAGCAGAAGGCACACTTTGCAGATAAGAACTTGGATATTTTGCTGAGATTTTCAAGCAAAGTGTTGAAGGTGAAGCCTGTTTTTGGTTTACTTAACAGTAAAATCCACCTGGAAAGAGAAATTAGGGGCAGAACTTTTAAACAAAAAGGACCTAGGACTGAATGATTTGAGAAATTCTCAGTCTATCCAGATGGCAAAAGACACTAAAATTAAGAGTGACACTGTCAGGAGAGTGTGCCCTAGAGCAGAGGCCATGAGTGTGGCCAGGCCCCTTCACCACCTCAGGGCAAAGGTCGGAGTCAGCCACCCCAGAGGCTCTGAAGACCAGCGGAAGCCCGGAAGAGAAGGCCTTCTCTGGGAAGGGTCTGCGGGCAGCCTCGTGTCCCCGGAGAGCACGAGGCTCCTGAGGGTTTCACCCCGTGATGGACTCGACTCGGACTGAGGGGCTGCTGGAGCCAGACCCTCCCTGCGGCCCACGGGAAGACTGCAAGGTGCCGGCTGAGGGCAGCGCTGCAGGCCTGGGGGTGGGGAGGGCCCCGCTGGACTTGGCTCAGCTCGGGGCCTGCCACGCCTGTCCCCCCGCGTTCTCCCTCCTGAGAACGGGAACGCCAGTGGCTGTTACCCTGTGCCCGGCCCATGTTGCCTTCTGGGAGCAGAGAACGTGTTTCCTGGTTTCACTGGTTCACAGGTAGCTAATCCCAGGGCGGCCCCTACCCGCGTTCACGATGAGGTTTAGGACTTCCGAGGCAGTGAGCATTAGATGAGGCTCTGGGGGCCTCTGATGTGGGGTGTGTTTTGCACGTGGGATGGACGTGAATCTTTGCAGGCCGGAGCATGGGCTGTGGTGGGCAGAACGGTGCTGCACCAGGACCTGCGCATCGGGGCCGCCCAGCGGCTCTCCCTCCTCCCGCCCTGCAGCTGGCAGGACTCGGGTCCATGGGCTGGTAGCATGGCAGCGCCTAGGGCAGGCTTTCTCCCATCCGTCCACATGGGGCCCTCGGGCCCCCAGCCAGGTGACGCGGGCTCTGGCCCCTCAGGGCCCTGCCTGGACGCCGAGCACTGAGACACCCTGGCTGGGTGGCTGCACCCACCACCACGTCCACTCTATGTCCCCGTTTCAGTTCCTCCGTCGTAGGGACCCTGAGGACCACGGGCTTACCGTGCCTGGAAGAGCACTGCGGACATAGCACGCCCATGCGTGCTCCCGCGATACACGCTGTCTTTTATCTTGGTAAACACTGAGTTTTGGGCTTAGGTCAGCTGGCCTCGGCTTCTGTTACGCCGAAGAGTGAGCTTGGTGTCGGAGGCGGGATTGGACACAGGGACCCCTCGAGTGCAAGCCCTCGAGCTGAAGGGCTGTGGTGACGCGGGCAGATGGGACGCTGGCAGGTCTGCTGGGAAGTGCCACCGCGCGCCTGCGAAGGCCGATAACAGCCTCCGAGTGTTAGAGGGCACGGGGGGCAGGCAAGGTCAGGAAGGCAGATGCAGAGCCACTCAAGCTGCCTTCCTGCTCCTGCCACGCCAGGACCCAGGAGCCAGGTGTGTCTGCCCCGTGCTGTGCCAGCGCGGTGGGCCCTGCTTCACCCCCCTCGTTACACCACAGGTGTCTGGGAAACTCAGTCCTGTTGGTGGAGTAGAGCCTGGCCCCTCCATCTCTCCAAAGCACCTGCTGGGCACCCATTCTCCTCGAGGAACACCCGGCTGCCCGTCAGCAAAGGCTCTTCCGTGCCATGGCGTGGCGCCCTGCTAGCACCTGGGAAGAGGGGCGGGGCTCCAGGGAAGCACCTGGGAGGAGGCGCAGGGCTCCCGGGCCCTGGCCTCTGGCAGGATGGTGGGGTTTGGCTCAGCCTCCAGCAGTGATTCCAAACCCAGGTGACTGGGCACACTGGGCAGGGTCTGAGTCAGAAATGGGAGGTGCTGCCTGCTTGTGGGTGGAGTCAGGAAGCCACAGAGCATTACCCGGCCCAGGAGGCCCAGGGGCCATGGCAGAGCCCCTGCGCACCCAGGAAAGCATGTTCACGCAAGAAACGGGCGGACCCGTGGGCGCCGCGAGGCTTCTGCTCAGACCCGCCGAGGACCGCTTCCCAAGGCTGTGGCCATGGACTCGGGGCTCAGGTCGGGACATGTCCTCTGTGTGGTGAAGGCCGAGGGGGTGGCTGGCTGGTGTCTGGGGGGCCCGGGGGCCTGGGCCCAGCTCGCTCTGCCAGGGGGTGCGGCAGGGCTGGCACCTGTCTCCTCTATGAGGCCCCCACCAGCCTGGGCCCCTCGCCTCCAGGTCCAGGGTCACGGCGCCCCACCCAGCCTCTGCTCGGGAACGGGGCAGAGACAGGATCCTTCAGTGCTGGCCCTCCCTGCCCGGCCTCTGGCGGCGCTCCTGCCCGCGTCCAGCCCCCACTGGGGGGCAGCAGCGTACGCGCCTGCTGCTCCCTGCCGCGGACTGGAGCGTGACCCCGGCTGCGTGGACACCTCACGGGCTGGGCGGAGAGTGGCACCATCCCAGGCCAGCCGCGGCCAGAGGGCTCGCGCCACACGTCCTCCCACGTCCTGGCCCGGATGGAGAGCGTGGCCACGGGTGTCATTACTGAAGGAATTTATTGTTCCGGAACTAAAGTTGCTCACAGTTATTTGACAAAGGTACACTGGATGGGGCTTGTCCGTTTCCACGTCTGCGCGAGGCCGCGTGAGTCTGAAGTACAAAAGACGAAGGCTAACAGGAGGTATTGCTTCAGGCGCCCCTGGGCGCGCCCTTCCTGCCCGGGCCGCGCAGCTTGGCTCTCTGAGGCAGGGGCTGTGTTCTCAGGGACAGAAGTCCCGGCCCGTGGTGGGGGTTCAGCGTGGCAGAGGCGCTGAAACCTCCGCACGAGGGGAGAGGCGGGCGGGAGAGGCTGGAAGCAGACGGACTCGTCACAGCAGAGCATGCAGCTCGCCGGCGGCGCGACAGGAGGGGGGCGGACAGAAGCCGGGGGACAGAGTGGCAAGGGCGGCGGCCTCCACCTCGCTGTGCACGGAAGACGCTCTGCGAGCAGCGCCAACTTTGTCCTTTTTTTTGTATGTTTGTTATTTTAATTAAAAAATCCTGCGGTGCCCCTGCACCCCTGCCCTTGGACACAGCCAAGAGCTCCCCAGCCTGGGCTGGCCGCTGCAGGCGGGCACTGCCTGCCCACCCACCCCTGGGCCCTGGGGCCGCATCTCCCCGCCAGTTAGCGCGTCACTCTTTAAATATAGATATATATATGTCTATGTCTATAGAAATAACCAAGAGCAAGTGACGGAACACAGAGCCTAGTCCTGCCCCAGCAGCCCCCCACACCCCTTCCCAAAAACAACCAAGAAAAAAAAGTTTATAAAAATATCTTGCAGGAATTCTTTAAAGTTTACAGTAGCTTGCCTGCCTCCCTGCCCACCCCAGCACCTGAGGGCTCCGTCCGCAGGGTGCCCTTGCCCGAGCCGGCCGCCACCGCTGCCCGTCCCTGAACCAAGAAGTAAAGGAGTCCGGGAAAAGCAGCCAGGAAGTAACACTGTCGCAGGCCGAGGGTCCCGGGCGGGGTGGTGGCAGCCGCCCCCCTTCCTGCCCAGTGCCTCCAGGGTCTCCTCCCTTGGCCAGGACGGCGTCAGACCGGAATGGGCTGGTGGGACACAGGCGCGGACGGCAGGCAGGGTGGCGGTGCTGGCGCAGCCGCTGCGAGGCAGGGATGGCGGGCGGGGTCTGTTGCCGCAGCTCCGGCTTCCAGGGTCGTGCCCACCCAGGGGCGGCCGCGCAGGCTGTTCCCACCGAGCAGTCAGGTCACCAGGGTCCGGGGTCAGCTGAGCTGGAGGCGTCCCCTTGGTCGCGGCCCCCACGCGGCCATGCAGAGCTGTGGCCGGCGGAGCCGCCACGGGGGCGGGAGGAGGAAGGAGGGCAGGTCGCAGCAGCCGCCGTCAGTCAGCAAGTGTCCGGCGCGGAGCGCAGAGGGTGGCCTCGCGGCGGTGACTTGTTAACTTTTCGGGATAATTCCTGGTAGCAGAGCGGAAACAAGCGATGGTGTCAGACACAGACAGAGACCAAGAGGCACGAGAGAAAGCGGCGCAGGCGCAGGGGGCAGCCCTTTGCCGCTGGCCGCCGGGGCCCCTCTCCTTCCTCCCGGCTTCACGACAGCAGTCTGGGTGGACAGAAGGGGCGGGGGCGCCACCGCCAGTGCTGGGTGGGGTCTAAGGCTGCTCGCGGCGGGCGGCGGGCGGCCCCGTCCCGGCCGTGTCCTTGCCCGTTGGGTGCTGGGCGTCCCCTCCAGGGCCGGGGCCAGCGGCCGCGGAGTCGCCGAGCGGGCCATGAGCCCTCCGCTTGGCGGACGTGCTGGGGGCCTGGGCCGCCTGCCCGTTCTTCTCGTCTGAAAAAAGTTGTTTAATTACGTCAAAGAAGTTACCCAGTGGGCTGCCTGGGGACACAGAACAGAAGACGAAAACAAAGAAAAGAAAAAGAAAAAAAATGGGAGAGAGAGAGGACGGGAGGGAAGGAGAGAGAACAGACGAATAAACGAGGGGCCTTTCGGTGGAGACCCCGCGAGGCCGGGCAGGGCAGCAGGTGGCCGGGGTCCCACTCCCCCCTGGGGCCCCAGCTGCCCTGCCGCCAGCCCCGGAGTCACGCAGCCTGGCGGCCCTGCCCTCAAGACCGCGCCATTGGCAGAGCCGGAGCCCCGGCCCCGCCACCCGCCCAGAGGCCGTGGCTGTCGTGGGGTGGGGGAGCCGGAGCCAGAGCCAGGCACAAGACAGGGACAGGGACAGCCCCCTCTCCAGAGGCCCGGCAGGCTTGGTGTGGATGCGGAGGCCAGCAGCAGACAGATGGACAGAGGGGTGGACAGGCATGGAGCATGTGGGTGTGGGAAGACAAGCTGAGGGCTGGGGGAGGCAGTGCGAGCGGAGGCCATGGGCCCGGAGGGAAGGTCCTGCCCGGGTGGGGCTCGGCTCCCACTTCAGGCCTGACCCTACCAAGGCTCCAGGGGCACCCTGTCTGCTCCCTCCACGTGCAGCGGGGAGGGACACGCGGGGCCATTGGGGGCCACGGGCAGAGGGCCGGCAGCTGCCCCCCCGACCCCGGGGCCCAGGGGTCCCTCTCGGGCCCCAACCTCGGGGACTACGAGTGTGTGTGCCTGTGGGTCTGCCCTGCCCCTGCCCGGGGTGCAGCAGGTAGTGGGGGACAGAGGGGAGGCGGTGGCCAGGACCCCCTGCCACGGGGCTCTGGGCTCCCAGGGAGGAGGGTCCTGGGGATGGCTGCGTGGGCGCTGCGTGTGCTGGGTCGCGGGTGTGGTGGGAGGCAACGCACGGCGGAGCTGCGTGTGGGAGGGGTGCGGGGTGGCGAGGGGGTTCTTACCACATTTGGAAAGCCTCCCCGTCATCGCTTCCATGCAGTTAGTGGTGTCTGGAGCACAGAACGGAGAAAGGAGGGGAGGCGTGTGAAAAGGGCTTCCCGGGGCGGCCGTGCTGGAGCCTGGGCGGTGGGGGCCCTCCCGGGGAGGCCCGGCGTGCTGAGCTGGCCGCCGCCTCACGCCCCCGGGCGTGCTCACCTCCCCCGCCCCCCGGGGCAGCCTCATCTCGGCGCCCCCCCACCCCCACTGGTGGGCGCCCTGGGGCTGCCCTGCTCAGGCTGTGGCCACATATGTGGCTTGGAGGCCTGGAGAGTCTGGGGGTGGGCGACAGGCCCATGAGGGGACTGCTCCCTCGAGGCCTCCCTGGGGTGGGGAGGGATGGCGCCCTCAGCCCCCTCTGTCCTCCCAGACGGTGCTGGGGCCACAGGTCCCCTGGGGGGCTGCCCACCTTCCAGCCGCGGCTTGGGGACTGAGCTTGGTGGGATGAGTGTTGGAGGGTGGGAAGGGGTGCTGGGGAGGGATTAGGGGCCTGGCTTGGGCCCCCAGGGTCCCCTGGGATGTAGGAGTCATGGGCTAATAAAACAGCGTCCCCTGCTTCGGGGTGTGGGCAGGATGGAGGCAGCCCCAGGCTCGGCACAAGGTTCTGGCCTCGGGTTGGGCCCGGCGGGGCGGCCCTGCAGGCACAGGCCGAGCTGCCTGGGGCCCGGGGACGGAGACGGGGCCCTGAGGGCAGGGACAGGCTAGGCTGTCCTCCCTAGAGCCCTCCCGCCTCACCGATGGCCCCGAGGGCCAGAGCAGGAGCCACAGCCAGTTCCCCAGACACGGGGCTTTGGGGGGCTCCAGACCCCACCCACCCATGGGCAAGCAGGGTGGAGGAACGGGGAAGGCGAGAGACAGCTGGATGCAATGAGGGTGACGGGAAGCACAGGGCTGGGGGCTGGGCGGGGGGCCGGGCCTCTGGGACCCACAGGAGCTCGGTGGCCACCCCAGCAGGCCGCTGGCCTGTGCGGCGACAGCCGGGACGAGGCCCCCGAGGCCAGCGCTCTGGGCTGCACCTGATGCGCCCCACAGCACCCACCTGTGCCTGCCGTCCCGGGGAGCCCAGGCAGCAGGCAGCCCTGGGTGCCAGGTGGCCCCCGAAGTGGGGTCGGAACGGCGGGGCCGCGGTGGGCTGTGGCGGAGGCCGGGGCCGGTCTCCAGTGGGCTTCGGGCTCTCCCGGGCCTGGCTGCAGCACATCGGCTGCGCAGATGGCTGCGCACTGGGCCTGCCCGCAGCCCCCCCGCCCCGAGGCGGGGCCGGAAGCCTTACCTGCCCGCGTCAGAGGCTACTCTCGTAGCTGGTGGCCACCTTCTGGCCCTTATGCTCAGCGCCCCAGCTTAGTCCTGGCGCTGGCAGGGGCGTGTCTACAGTGGACAAGAGGCGCTTTCAGTTCGCTGCCACTGGGCCTTGTGCCCTGGGTGTGTGGGGCGGGGCCAGGCCCACGCGGCCTGGGGGCCTGGAGGCCCGGGGGGGCTCTGCTCCCTGGGGGCGGGCATCGGAGGGGGCCAGGGGCCGGGCGGGAGGGCGCTGGGGGCTGAGCCCCTGCCTCACCTGTCAACTGCTGGACAGACGGCTGCTCGTGCGAACTCAGCAGCTGCGCCTGGATGGTCTCCACCACCCTCTTGAAGCGGCGGCTCGGACCTGGGGTGGGGTGGGGTGGGGTGGGTCAATGCCTGCGCGGGCCGCCCCCGCCCCTTGCCCCCGCCCCCGGCCCCCTCCGCACCTGACAGCAGGGCAAAGGTGACAGAGTAGACACCGGAGTCCTTCTGTGCGCCACCACCCTCGGTGTAGGTGATGTCTACCTGGAACTTGACTGGCTTCTGGAAGACCGCCGGCCCCCCTGCCGACTTGTGCTCAGCCCGGAAGCTCGTCTGGGAGACCACGCTGTGGCTGAGGCTGGGGATCTGTGGGGCAGGTGGCAGTCGTGGCCGGCCCGAGCCCACCACCAGCCCCCGCCCCCAAGCGCTTGTGGCCCCGGGGGAGGCGGCCCCAGCAGGCCCCCAGGCCCGCTGCTGGGGGTGCGCCTCAGTGCCAGCGCCCGACCTGCCTGGCGGGCTGCAGGGACCTCACCGAGAGGAAGGCGTGCACGATGTCGGCCTTGATGGAGCTCAGCGGCTTGTCCCTGAAGACCATGAAGATCTGCTCCTCCTTCTCCAGGTTGATGAAGTTCCCGAACCAGGACTTCTTGGCGAGCCTGGGGGGAGCATGGTGGGCTGGCGTCAGGACAGCGCTCTCCGTGAATTCCTCGGCCTCACCCGTTCCATAGCTTGTGCCCAGGCAGCGCCCGCTGGAAACCCAACCAGGAAGGCCTGGCGCCTCCCTGTCGAAGCCCCTAGGTCCTGGGGCAGCAGAGGAAGGGGGCTGCGGCGCCCGGGAACATGGGAGCCGCAGCCTGGGAAGGGGCTGGGATCCCTGCCCAGACTCATCTCTGCCCTGCTGAGTTAGGCGCGGACCCCAAGGCTCTGCCTGCTTGCCAAGGCACCACCTCCTGGGGGGTGCAGCGTCCCAGCTGGAGGCGACCAGTGCCCCCGACGCCACCCGTGGGCGGTGCAGTGCCGAGCAGGCCACCTCCAGCCGTGCGAGGCCGGCCTCCCTCCGCGCCAGGGCCTTCCACCCTGACGGCCACCAGCCTTCAGTCTCAACACCCTTGTCTCAGTCCGGGGCACCCCTCTCGGAGCCGGAGCCTCCTGCTCCGCAGATCTGAGCTGTCCCGTGCGGGAGGCAGGTGGCCCCTCCTCTCCAGTCCCGGGAGCGGGCAGAGCCATGGAGATCGGGTCACAAAGGATTGCGGGACAGGCGTGGGCAGCGTGGTGGGGAGGCAAGGAACGGGGCAAGGCCCCACCAGCAGCCCCCGAGGACCCCCATTGTGCCAGCCACTGAGCGTGGGAGCGGACCCCGCCTGGTCAAGCCTGGCAGTCTGGCCGACACTCTGACTGCAGCCACGGGTCCCTGGGCGGTGGGCGGTGCTGCTGCAACCTGCTGCGTAGCCGCAGGGGACGCGCTTCGCAGAGCTGCCTTCCTGCCCCCTCGCAGCTGGGCCATGGCGGCTCCAGCAACCCGATGCGCACACAAGCCGGGAGCAGGAGCCAGCGAGCGGGTAGTGCAGCGAGCCGCAGGGCCGAGGCTGGGGGCTCCCTCTCCGGGCGGGCTCCGAGGGGCTTCCGGTGGCTCTCCTGGCTGTGCAGTTGCCCGTTTCCTGCCCGTTCCTCGAGCTGATTCTTCGGCCACCCTGGCCATTTTCGAGCCACCACCCAGCCATCCAGTGGCACCCCTTGTGCTGAGGTCAGCCCCAGCTGGCTTCTCTGCTTGTGCGCAGGAATCCCAACCCAAAAACGTGGTCAAGGACCTTGTTACGTGTCCTGCGCCGCCCCGTGCTGGCTCTCGGCCCCTGGACCTTCTCGACGCCGTGCCCGGAGCTCCAGAGGGCAGCGTCCTGCCAACTCGCTTGCTGTATCTGTGTGCCCACACTAGGGCGGGGAGCCCGGGAGGTGCCTGGGGAGCGTTTGCTAGCCGAGCCATGAAGTGGTGGCTGTTCTGGAAACCACAGAAGGTGG
>JAQZBX010037078.1:0-23933 GCA_029593785.1 Cabassous unicinctus | reverse complement strand
AAAGAGAGCCATTCTTTTCTTCCAAATTAACGACAGGTCATCTGATGTGATTTCCTCAGTTTGTTGTTCCTTTTCCTCTTCTCTTTTTTCATCTTCAGCATTAAGAAGTGCTGACACAATATCACTAACTGTTTTATGATTCTCTCCATTTGTTAGGATTTTACTCTGAACTCTGTTTTACCAGGCTTCTACTGAAACCCGTTTCCAATGCAGCTTTAAGCACAGGTGTATTCATCATGATGGCATCTTTTGAGGAACTTTCCTAGGTCCAAAATAAACAATTGGTGGATCAACATTTTTATCTGCAGGAGTTACTCAAGTTGACAACAACTTTTCAAGATGAGGATACTTAGATTGAATCTTATCAACAAACACCTGTTGGAAACTACTTGGCATTTTCTACCCATGATCATCTCCAGATTCCCAAAACCTCAAGCCAGTGTCACAAAAAAAGCACATGATTTCATCATTGTGACCTACATAATAAAAACCTGAGCTTCCAAACTGCTCAGGCTGAAGTGGAACTCAAGATGGCCAGTAAATAAATTTTCTCAGTCTTGATGCATGTGTCTGCATGCTCAAATTTGAAATGTTAAACCTCAGTGTTTCTAGAGAATTTTCCAAAAGGGGCAGTTGGGAAAATGTTCAAGTGTTTTGACATAGCATCATCCTTTGGTTTCCAGTTACTAAGTTCCCCACCACATTCAAAGCAGGCTATCCTATCTCCGGGTCCTATATAATAATAATAATAATAATAATAAGAAAAAAAATCTCTTGCCAATTCTGATGGCAACAAAAAAGCTAATGACCACATATTGTAAGTAAGAAATCTGGCTTCTTCAGTACTCATTGCATAATTATACACATTAGTCCTCAAGGAGAGAAGTCTTTGACCACTCTGGAATTAATACGGTTGGGTGAAAGGTTAGAATAAGAATCACTGAATAAGCCACTATGTTCAACAGTGGGAGATAATGAATGTACAAAACTGTTTCCCACTGGAGAAGTATATATAGAGGTGGATCCCAGACTAGTAACTGAAACCAGATTCTAAATAAACCTACAGTTAGGACAACTGTTTATGCTTTTCAATAGCATTTCCTTTCTAGTTATCCAGCATCAGGCTACAATAGAAGTATTTGACCTTATCATCCACACCAGTGTAAAAACCAGCATGAGCAAGGCTTCTTTCTGAAATGGGAATACCCGTGGGGAAAGTTGAGTATGTAGGATTTCTGTGGAGTTCACATGAAAAGTCATATTTCATTTTGTTTGTTTGTTGCCATTTGTTTAATTTGACAAGACTGTGTTGTCTTCCATTTTATTAACAAATTTTTGATGAGAAGCACCTGGGACAAGTCTTTTGGAGGTAGTTTTGTGCATGAATAGGTGATTTTATTTAGATGGCTAAAAGCCTTCACGTGAAATTTCTTATATTTTCACACTAAATTACATTTTTTCACGAAAAGGAAACAGATGATAGCCACCTACTTATTCACTAAAACTTCTTTACTGGATTAATACCTGATTTTACACTCAGGTAGGATGGCTATCTCTCCTATGTTGTAACAAGATGCAATTTAGTATTCTTGGGGGTGATATTATACTATATAGGTCACCCAAGTGCTATTTACTTATAATGTAGTGTAATACTAACTTAATGACCTTAAAGAATTGATATACTTCTGAAAATATATTTAAAAAGAAAAACAAACTGATTTTTATAGGGGCTTTTATTCCCAAAATTGTAAGCAACTACAGAAGTCTTAAATTGTGCCTTTAATTTGCTTTTGCTTGCAAACTACAATGCCTGGATATCAGGCCAATTATAGATTATATGCTACAAAAGGGGGAAAATATGCATCAGTCCTAGAAGCATTTTCCTAAGGCACTTTAAAAAATCTTGTTTTATTCTAGTAAACAAAAATAATCAAAGTCTTCATATGGTCAAATTATCAGTTTCAGTTAAATTTTGGGGAAGTCAACATTCAAAAACTTTGTTGAATATAAGCTCATTATGGTGTATATGATGTCAAATATATTTTGCTTAAAGCTCACAAACTGTTAACTCTTCTATCTTTGTTAAATATTTCCCATACTTGATTTCGCTTCCAACAGCACCACTATTATTATTTCTTGCTAACTTTGCACATCACTTTATTTTACTTCATGAATTGAAGGAATCTGAAGGTGTATCTCCATAATAAAATTAATTATAAATATTCCAAAGCAAAAACTTCTTACATTGCCAATATAAAAATTAAGTAACCTATTTTTCATTTAAGAATCATGCATTTATATCATTCATTTTGTAATTAATGGTGAATCTATTCATGAAAAGTTAGAACTTGTCTTTTCTAGTGTCATCACAAATGTTTAGAAAATTATAATACTAAAAGAATTTCTGCTTATGTAAAATATATCAGTAATTATCCCTATTGGCCTTTCTGAAAACTCTTCCTACTTTTAAACATAATTCATACACAAAATTAGACTCCACAGAATACCAACTATTTCCCTTCTTAGAGTTTCTGGGTTTCCATAATAGGATTTATTACTGCAAGGGACTAAAATAATAATAATAATAAAAGGAGATTTTTCAGGACTGTAAAATCGCAGTGCCGGCGCAGCTGCCCGGAAGAGGCGTAGATGCTACCTAGGGGCTTCCCCGTGAAGTGGCAGCCAAGGCGGGAACAACCACCAGAACAGACCAGGCCCTGCTGGCCAGTAGCTTAATTTCTTTATAGGACCACATGTTATCCACATTATAGTAAGTGTTGTGTCTCTGAAAATTTGTTTGTTTGTAGTTGTTTTTAGAGGAATTTTGTGTATTTACCTATAGCACACGATAAAACCTCTTTGTTCCAATAGAAT
Organism: Cabassous unicinctus; assembly: GCA_029593785.1. Lineage (NCBI taxonomy): Eukaryota > Metazoa > Chordata > Mammalia > Cingulata > Chlamyphoridae > Cabassous > Cabassous unicinctus. The sequence goes on along the minus strand of JAQZBX010037078.1, from coordinate 21,059 downwards.
TGTATGAATTCTGTATGCAAAATTGAATAGCAATTATGGTATTGAAAATTATTGGATTGTATCTCAACTTCATAATTCAGAATTAAATCTTTGATAAGTTTTTTCTTATGGGATTGAACTGGTGGAGACATAGGCTAAGTATCTCAGCTGGGAAACAGGGAATTTCATTGAAACTCAAGCAAATTTCTACAATTAATACGTCTTCAAGTCAACAAAATTTAGAAAAAAAAAATGACAAACCAGACTAGATAAGGCTTAAAAATATACTTTTATTTGTTTTTTCAGAGCATTAATTATGTATACTCAACAAATATTATCACATCATCAATATATTTTGGGGATATTCAGAATGTATCTAATCAGTTTTTGTGACTGGACAATAGGAAGGAAATAATGGAGTAAAAAATACATTGTTTTGATCCAAACATTGCATATGGCAGCTCCAGAGGATAAGTCAGAGAGAATGAGTACACTGGCACAAGCAAATAACATTTGGAAGGTCATTCATAGGGATTCAGGAAGAACAAATCATTTCATAATAAAAGCCGAGGACATACTATCAACAATGTGAGGTTATATTAAACCAACAAACACTGAGTACATGGCTTCTAATTATATTTAACAAAAATCAAATTCACAAAGACTAACAATATTAACATGAGTTTATCAATGTATATTTAATATGAATCATTTTGAACATAGCCATAGGTACAAAGCTGACACAATTTATGTACATTTGTAAAATATTGCATTGGAGGGCTGATTAATGCTTTCTTTGGAAATATTCTGGAATATGTAAACAGTATTAACTAAAAAGAAGACATTTACTTCCCTTGTTTCTCACCAGAGAGATACGTACTCACCCTCTACATTCTTTTCAGTTTTACTCAATGCTAAAATTGTACTTTACTTATGAACCAATTTCTCTCAATTTTTTCATTGCTTCTTTAACATTTTGTTTTCCCTCAAACTGTAGATGATGGGATTCAGCATAGGAATTACAATAGTGTAAAAAATAGACACTATCATGTCATGGAATCTAAAGCATAGCTGGAACTTGGCCTCACATACATGAAGAGGATTGTCCCATAGAAAATTGACACTCCAGTTAGGTGAGAGCCACAGGTGGAAGAGACTTTTTGCCTCCCTTCAGCAGAACACATCTTCAGAATAGCCATCATAATGAAAATATAGCAGATCAGGACTATAAGTATAGTAGTTATCTCAACAGAACCCACAAAGTAGAAGAGTAGAAGCTGGTTGATGTGAGTGTTAGAACAAGAAATATCAAGAAGTGGAGGGATGTCACAAAACATATGCCTAATTTCATTGGATGCACAGAAAGATAGGCTAAAAGTGGCCACAGTGTGTATAGTAGCAGGAAAAATGTCACCCACATAGGAAGAATGATGAGTGGCACATAGACTTGGGGTGACATATTAACTGAATAGAGCAGTGGATTGTAGATTGCTACATAGCGATCATAAGCTATTTCAGGCAGCATATTCTATCAGTTTTGGATTGTCTGAAGACTTTGAACTCACCCTCATTTCTGAAGGACAGCTTTGCTGGATACAAAATTCTTGGCTTGCAATTTTTCCTCTTTCAGTACCCTAAATACATCATACCACTTTTTTCTCTCCTCCTTGATTTCTGATGAGAGGTCGGCACTAAATGTTATCTAGTTTCCCTTGTATGTGATGCTTTGCTTTCCTCTTGCTGTTTTCAGAATCCTCTCTTTATCTCTGTAATTTGTCACTTTGAATAGTAGGTGTCTCGGGGTAGGTTTATTCGGATTTATTCTGTTTGGGGTGTATTGCCCTTCTTGGATATTGATATTTATGTCCTTCATAAGGGTTGGGAAGTTTGATCAATATCCACAAAAATAGAGTCTGCCCAATTATATCACCATTTTTCCCCCTTGGAATAGCATAATGATATCCAAGGCAGTGATGAGATAAGGAATGATAATGAAATTTTGCCCAAATGGCTTCATTTTTCTGTTTAAAATAAATGAAATAATGTTCATTCAATTTTGGCCACATTAGCCAGGTAAAACAAACAAACAAACGAACAGCCAATAACCTGCGAATTTATGTGCTATATTTTCCAGGTAATTTTTTGTTAAATTTTCTACCACGTTTCCACATTTCATCAAATTAAAATCACAAAGATGAGTGAATATTGTGATTTTTATATCCAGGAATGTTATAATAGAAAGTATACACCTGACTGCTAATCTTAAATTTGCTATAATCTGCATGAAATGCCTTATTTAAATAGTCATAATTAGGAAATGTGAGGAAACGCAATAACATCACAAGGTTATACTAAATATAAATAAGAAAGAATGTGAAATTTATTTGATTTTAAAATGCTTCCTGAAGACTTAAATATGGGATAAGTTAACATTTCAACTTCTCTTACAGGGCCTTCATTTCACACCAAACGATTTCCCCTGGCAAGTGATGCATTCCAGTTCTCCTTCAGGAGCAGTGATGACCCTAGCAGCAGAAGGTAATCTGAAGATAGATGTGATGATATCTTTTTTTGTTTCTTTAAATACATGTGTTTAAATGACCAGATTTTATCATTTGCAACTTCTTGTACCACTATTATTTTTTATTAGATTTTAACTTAATGACAATATATGTTTTTTCTCTGTTCATATGCTCACTATCCCTGTAAAGACCTTGGCTGGATTGTAAAGATATATTTCTCTCAAGAAGACATCATGGCCATTTCAACGATGTTTTATACTTACTTATGTAGACTCTAAAATAATTATGAATTAAATGTCACCCAATAATCGTGATTAAAATTGTTTGCAAAAGCGATTGCTGAAAGAATTAAATCACCATATTTGCCACAAAGTAGAGTTTCATTTCTATTATTTTTCTCCTGGCATTCAGAATATTTCCCACTTAGTGGAGTGTGAAGAGAGAATAGTGCATAACAAAAACAAAACAAAACAAAACAATATGTTAAAGTGGCATCTGTAAATGCACTGAAAACTTTAGTTGGTACAACAACTTGAAAATTCAAGATCCACTATATTTAGGGTGAGATTTCCTGATGGAAACATTTTTTTTTTCTTTAACATGTCAAAGACCAAAGTGTTTAACCTATTCTTAATTAATTGTAAGGTGTATTTTCCTGACTTTAAAGGAGTAAAGCGTTTGCCATGAATTAGGCTATGTTGTATTCAGTGATCTACAATGATTTATCTCTGTGACAAGAAATACACTAAGATTTTTTTTCCTATTGAGATGTTCATATGTCAAGAAGAGTAGGAACAAATCAGCTTAAAATTACTGCAATGAGAAGTAAGAACCGGGCCTTTAATTTCCCAGATCTAGGTGAAAGACGTTTTAATAGACAAAATTAATGGTTTTATTAATATGTGGTTACAAAAATGTTCATTTGAACCTATGAAAATTCTAGAATAAAAATTCCCAATTAATAGACAGTTAATAGCAGAACCAGGATTCAGATCAAGATTTCTTAACTCCACAGTGTAACGTACTTCCACTTGACCAAATTGCTATCCTATTGTGACATGCCAGTATTTTGGATTTTATACTCAAGAAACAACACAGAATAATACCTTCACCTATTGAAATTCTTTTTTAAAACCATCAAGCTAAATTAGACGATGAAATTAAAATAAACAACCCAAAACTACCATTATCTCTAAATAAATTAAATAATAGTAAAATAATCTTAAATATATTTATGTTCCTCGGTCAGAAAAATAATTATTTTTGCATGTACCAAATGGAAAATGGAAACTTAATAATCTCTCCATTTAAAAAAATTACTAATATAAAAATTTAGTCTTTTATTCCTAGTGTCTGTATTTCTGATTTTTATCTTTATTAAAGCGAATAACAAATTTACATCTATTGAACTAAATATGTTGGGAGCCCTTCATATTTTACCTGATATTTTCTGTGGAAGGCGTTCAGTTCAATTATTAATAGAACTCTAATAGAACACCCAATCTCTAATTAAATATTAAAGTATAAACTCTAGTTTGAGATTCAAGCTTATAGTTTCTAAAATATTGTATTAATGATAAGAATCCATTCTTTTTACCTGTGGAACTGAACTGCTCATTTAATTAAGAAACCTTAGGAATATGATGCGTTTGGATTCTCATACCAGTTTATCAAGCTCTTCTTGAAGTCCACAGGGGATGCTCCTAGGATAAAACACCTTCTTTTTAGGGGACAGAAGATTAGCAAGATAATTTTTTTTCCAGTTGTAAACAAGTGAATGTTTCTGGAACAATAAGCTATATGAGAAAAATTATTACATTGAATGCATTTTTGTCTCTGGTAGAAAAAGAACTCTCATTGAAAATCACATGGCACAGGATTAGACAAGAAACCTAATTAAAATTACATAGACTAAGCTCTGATACTTATTAGCTATGTGCAAATAAGTTAATTACTTAAAACCCTGAAATCCAGTTTCTTCTTCCTTGGAATAAAACTTGTTTAATTTTCTCAAAATTCCCATAAACATGTTAGCAATTAAATAATATAAAATTGTATGTTATGACAGAATTCATAGTTCTTTTATAAATATGAATAGGCTTTTGTTTAAATTGTCAAGTGATACACTTTTAAGTGGTATGAGAAAATTTATGCTTATTGAGAATTTCAAAGACTAGTTAAGGTATGAATATTATAAACTTATGGATAAAAAGTATTAACAGAATACCTGGAAGTAGATTGATAACTGTTATATTCTATGTGGTAAAACATTGGAATATTAGGGTTCAGACTAGTACTCTGCCATGTTAATAAGGAACTCTTGTAAAATTTTTGAATAATACATGGCTATTAGATCCCAACACCTTGCATTCTAACTTATATATGGAATATTGGCTATGGAATCACAAATAAAATAAAAAAAGATATGATATAAAGAAATATCTTATTGTTAGGCAGCCCAATTGTGAGCAATCTATTAAAAAATGTAATCCAAAATTGATCTATAGTTTCAAGGGAACACCAAATAAAACTTATTATTTTTCCAGAAATTGAGAACCTGATTCTACAATTTAGAAAAAAAAACAAAGAACTAAGTTAGTCAACACAAATTTGAAAAAGAAGAATAAATTTGGATGACTCATCATCTGATTTCAGGACTTGTCATCAAGGTAAATAATCAACAGAATGTGGCAACAGTGAAAAGATAGTTAGATCAATATAACCAATTAGAGAGTTTAGAAATAGATTTACAAATATTTGGTCAATTGATCTTTAACAAAGTCATCAAGCAATATCCATGAAGGACATATAGTGTTTTTAAAAAATGGTCTGACAAAATAGTTTTTTGCCAAAAAGAATACATTAACTCATCATTTGTTCCATATATAAATGTCTCCAAAATAGAACTTAGACATTAATGTGAAGCCTAATACCATTAAAATTCTAAAGTAAATATAGGAGAACATCTATGTGACCATGGTTTAGTCCCATTTTTTAGATAAGACACAAAATATATTAGCCATCAGAGAAAACTGGATACATTGTATTCCAACATATTAAAATCTGGTCTGTGAAAGTCTATGAAGGAATGAACAAACAAGTCACAGAATTGGAGAAAATATTTGCTAAACAGCAATTTGAAAAAGAACATGTATCCACAATATAAAAATAATTCCAAAGACTCAATAATATGAAGATTAAAGAAAAGGAAAACAAGATGGCAACTACACCCAGGAAAAGATTCTCATTACCATTTATCATCAGAGAAGTACAATTTAATACCACACTGTGTTCTCAGATGCAGATTAATATGCCTAGAACAGAAATGTGTAATGATAACTGATACATGCATAAAAATCTACCATTTCCATGTTTCAGTTATATGAACTTGACAAATGTAAACAATTTTTTAACCACAATCAAATGATAGAACATTTCCATCACCTTCAAAAGTCCCCTCAACCACTGTGAAGTCAATCATGTTCATATACCTCCAGTTCTGAGAACCAGCAGGTCAAATAAGTGGAATCACAATGTAAGCAACTTTCCGAATTTGGCTTCTTCCACTCAGCGTAATGTATTTAAGAACCATCTGCATAGTTGAATAAATCAGTGGTTTTTCCCCTTATTTATTGGTTAATTGCAGACTTTGTACACAATTAAAGTTATCTAAAAAGATAACTTTAGTTATCTTGTCCATTTTCTTGTGGATGGACATGTGGATTATTTCCAATTATGGAATATAAACAATGTCATACAGGTCTTCATGTGAACATATATTTTCATTTATTTGTATAAATAAAAATGAGCAAGATCACTGTATCATATTAAATTAATATATTTATTTGTCTCCAGTGAAGCCTTATTTTATGCTCTTATTTTCATAACTTTGGGAATATTCTTTGTTCTTTTTTATCATTTTGCATATTAAATACCTTTATATGGAGTTTAATTATATTTATTTATTCTCCCGTGTTTACATATGATAGGCATTTTGACTATTAAGAGTTATAGATATAGTTTAGGGATTGCTCAAAGTAATTTTTCCTTTCTCAAGCTCTGGAATAACACATATATTTTTTAGAATGGCCTTAAAATATTATCTTATTTTAGCTACTTTCACTCCCAGAGTTATGCCTGATTCATGTGCTCTTTCTACATCAAGTACCTTGAATCCCATAGCTATAGATGTCTCACCTTCCTAAGTGGTTCTCTGCACATAAAACCTTATATGTTGCCCGTACTGTACTTTCTGAGACCTATATTCTCCAGAACTTTCATTTTTATTTGGAAATTTCTTTTCAGTGTGTCTGTTCTACTCATTTTTAAGTCTACCTGCTTTGTCTCAATTTCATTTGATTTTTTTTAGTGTTTCTTTATTTTTTCTTTCTTTCAAATAGAGGGTTAACTCAAATGTCTGGTAATATTTACTGTCTGTTTATCTTTTATTTCAATTTTTTTTTTTAGAGAAATTGTGATCTTATGAAACAATCATGCATAATATGTGCAGAATTCTCGTACAACACCCCATCATCAACACCTTCCATTACTGTGGAATATTTGTTACACATTTTGCAATAACATCATCAAAATATTACAGGAATTCTTAATGTCATAATGTATCACTTCTTTCAAATTTTGCCTACAATGTCACTTTATCATGGATGCCTAACTTAAACTTTCTCTGAAACATGTCAGACCCCCTTCAACATGAATCCATACATAATCCCTTTTCTTCGCTTTGCTTCACATAATGGTGTTTCTTCTAGTTCATGTCATTTTTATATGGCTAATGTGTCAACCCGTCCAGGTAATTGTGCCCAGTTGTTTGGTCAAGCAAGCACTGGGCTAATTGTAATACAAGGAAGTTTATGGACTTTAGTCATTGGTGAGTTTACTGCATAGATGGCTGATTATATCTGCATTAACTGGGGAGACTGCCGTCAGCAATGAGTGACACTTCATCCAATAAGTTGAATGCCTTAAAAGGGGAAGTGATTTCAGGCTTCAGGTAAAATTTCTCAGCTCATCTTTGGACAGTCAGTGTCTCCTGGAAACTCATCAAGGACCTTCATTGGACTTTCATTGGAGACCCAGGTTTGCAGCCTGCCTATGGCACCTGGACTTGTACACCCCCATGGTCACATGAGACACTGTTATAAAATCTCATACTATTTACAGATAGCTACTGTTGATTCTGTTTCCCTAGAGAACCCTGACTGGTACAGCTTGGTACTGCGAGTTATTTCTTGAGGAACAAAATCTTAAACATGGAAGTCTGAGGTAGTTCTGGGAGTTTTTCAATTGGCCTCTACTCTAATTGGACTCCAGTGTAGTAATGACTCCCTTTCCAATAATGAAGAGGCCACTAACAGTCCATGGTATGAGTTGGCAATGAAGATGTGCAAAATACTTCCATGCTTATTAGAAACAAGGATTTGAGTGAGAGTGTTTTCAACACCTTAACAGAGTTTTGTGGAGTCAAAAGGTATAATTATGTTGGCTGTCTCCTCCTAGATACTCTGGATACAGTTACAAAAGAAAGAAATGAGCCAAAGGCTTAAAATTTGAAATGTAAATGCAGTATGAATGATGTGAAAATTTTCATGTGTGCTCTGAAAGGAAATCTTGTCTCCTTCAGCCACAGGCTTGAGATATCTGAGAACCAAGCTCAAACTCTCATTGTACGAGTAGCAGAGTTACAAATGAATTAAAATCTCAAACCCGCAGGGTTTCTGCAGTTAAAGTGGAGGCATTGATTGGAAAAGAGTGGAAACCAAAGGATTGGGATGGAGACATATAGGATGATGATAATATTGATGGAGACACTGGAACCCTAAATTCTGCTGAGACTTTACCAGATAAACCTGCGAATGCCTGCCCTGTGGAGACCACACCTTCTCAACCTTGTTTCTCTCTTCCTCCAACCTGCCCCAGGGCGTCAGGACCTCCTTCCAGACCTGAGGTGGGTACCAGCCAATCTGAAGCCTGCACTGCTCAGGCTCTAGTCTCCCCCAGGTAGTCTGGACCACCTCCCAGCCCTGAAGCAGGTACAAGCCAAACTCTAGCATGCTCTACCCTGCCCAGAGGAATCTGCCTTCCACCCCTGCCTGAAGAGATTAATCCTCTTTTATAGATGAAAATGCAAAGGAATACCCTGAGGTCAGTAACTTGCAAGGCATTTCTAATAATTCATTTTACTCATCTCCAAAACCCTTCTTCTTTTGAGACATATTACTAGACTAAAATGAGGAAGTACACTATACTCTGAAAGAACTGCATGAGTATTCCAACTTATGTAGACAAAAAAAGGCAGATTCAAAGCTGCACTCAAAATAGTCTGTGTTGCGTAGATTTATGGCAGTGGCTAATAGATGATGGGGTACCTAGAAGTGAAATAGATGGGCAGTCTACTAAATTTCTTCTGGATCTGTATAAACAGAAGAGTTCTAGGTCAAGTGAACAAAACCCTATCTGAATACAGATGCAGAGAATCATGACCACTTAATCAATTCCCAGTCTTGAGACAGTTTACAGACCCAGAGCCCCCTGAATGAGGAGAAGCCCAGGTCCCTTTGGGAAAGGATGCTGTTAAACTGCCAAAAATTTATACTGTTAATCTTCCTCTCACCTTTTCTCCAGGAGAGCTCTTACCTTCTTTCAGAGCAAATGTGCACTGGAGAAAAAGAAATGATCAGACATTTCAGGGATTATTAGACACTGACTCAGAAGGGACATTAATTCCAGGAGACCCAAAACATCACTGTGGTCCATCAGTTAGAGTAGGAGCATATGAATGTCAGGTGATTTACAGGCTCAAGCCAGTCTTACAGTGGGTCCAGTGGATCCCCAGACCCATTCTGTGGTTATTTCCCCAGATCCAGAATGCATAATTGGAATAGACCTACTCAGTAACTGGCAGAATCCCCACATTGGATCCCTACATTGTGGAGTGAGGGGTATTATGGTGGAAAGGGCAAGTGGAAGCCACTAGAAGTGCCTCTGCCTAGCAAAATAGTAAATCAAAAGCAATCCCGAATTCCTGGAGGGATTGCAGAGATTAATGCCACCATTAATTGAAGTATGCAGGGGTGGTGATTCCTATCACATCTGCATTTAACATGGAGGTAGGGATGGAGGCTATGCATGGGCTCAGCAATATGGTCATCCCCTCACCAAAGCTGACTTGGCTACAGCCAATGCTGAGTGCCCAATCTGCCAGCAGCAGAGACCCACATTCAGCCCCCTATATGGCACCATTCCCCGAGGTGATCAGCCTGCTACCTGGTAGTAAGTTGATCCCATTACATCACTTCCACCAGGAAAGGGGAACTGATTTGTTTTAACTGGAATAGACACATAATCCAGATATGGGTTTTCACTTCCTGCATGCAATGCTTCTTCCAAGACCACCATCCGTGGACTTACTGAATGTATTAACTACCACCATGGCATTCCACACAGCATTGTTTCTGATCAAGGAACCCATTTCACAGCAAATGATGTGTGGGAATGGGCATATGCCCATGAAATTCAGTGGTCTTACCATGTTCCCCATCACCCTGAAGCAGCTGGATTGATAGAATGGTGGAATGGCCTTTTGAAGACTAAATTACAGCACCAACTATGTGGCAGTACCTTGCAAGGTTGGGACAATGTTCTCCAGTAGGCTGTGTATGCTCTAAATCAGCAGCCACACTATGGTGCTGTTTCTCCAATAATCAGGATTCATGGGTCCAAGATCAATAGGTAGAAATGGGAATTGCACCACTCATTATTACTCCTAGTGACCCACTAGGAAAATTTTTGTTTCCTGTGCCTGCAACGCTAAGCTTTGCTGGTCTACAGGTCTTAGACCCAAATGGAGGAGTGCTGCCACCAAGGAACACAACAATGATTCCTTTGAACTGGAAGTTTAGACTGCCACCTGGCCACTTTGGGCTCTTCTTACATCTGAATCAATAGGCAAAGAGGGGAATTGCTGTACTGAATGAGGTTATTGATCCTGACTCTCAAGGGGAAATAGGGCTGTACCTACATAATAAGGGTAAAGAAGAGTTTGCCTGGAATACAGGTGATCCTCTAGGGCATCTCCTGGTACTCCCATGCCCTGTGATTAAAGTCAATGGAAAATTGCAACAACCCAATCCAAGCAGGACAACAATGGACTAGAATCTTCAGGAATGAAAATTTGCATCATATCCCACCCACCCCCACCCCCAGGCAAAGAACCACATCTAGCTGAAGTGCTTTCTAAGGGTAAAGGGAAAATGTAATGGGTAGTGGAAGAAGGTAGTGATAAATATGAACTTCATCCAAATGACCAGTTACAGAAACCAGGACTATGATAGTCATGAATCTTTCTTCCTTGTTTTGTTATGAGTATAATTGTATATGTATACAAAATGAATCTCTATGTTTTCTTCCCCAATCTTTTCCCTTATCATATGACAAGATGTATTAGCTTCATGTCATAATATTTAAGGATGCCAAGTTTAAGAGTGACTATTACACAAGGACTTGCACCCTATGCTATAGGGAATTAATGTGTTTCCGCTTGTATGTAGGAGAGTTGGACATTGTTAGGCAGAAATATGTATATATGCATTTCTGTTATTGTGTTTACTTAGAGTATAAGTATGTTTTAAGGTAATGTGTATGGTTGCCGAATTGACAAGGGGTGAACTGTCATGGTTAGGTTAATGTGTCATCTCAGTCAAGTAATTGTGCCCAGTCGTTTTGTCTAGCAAGCACTGAGCTAATTGTAATACAAGGACAATTATGGGCTATAGTCATCAGTGAGTTTAATGCATAGATTGATGATTACATCTACATCAACCAGGGAGATTTTCATTAGCAATGAGTGGCACTTTATCCCATCAATTGAATGCCTTAAAAGGTGAATTGATTTCAGCATTCAGAAAGAATTTCCCAGCTCATCTTTGGACAGCCAATGTCTCCCAGAAACTCATCAAGGACCTTGGTTGATTGTTTCCCTAGAGAACCCTGGCCAATACAGCCCTTAAATATATTTTTAACAAATAGCAAATTAGGATCATCTAGAGAATTGAAAAAAAAAATGTTGGTGCCTCTCTGTTTTCAATCAATGTCATTCTGGGCCGTGTGTGTGTGTGTGTGTGTGTGTGTGTGTGTGTGTGTGTGTGCAGATATGTATGTATTAATTCATCTCAGTAATTAATACATTAGAATTTTGAATTCAAAAATGTCAATGCTCTTAGTCTTTATGCTTTTTATGTATAAAAATTAAATGAACCTTGTTCATAGTATACCTAAATCTGCATTTGCAGTTCCACACATAAGAGGATATTTCAGAAAACTTTCAGAATATTTACGTAATAGAATGTAAAATATCAAGTTCAAATATGCTATGAAATCTTTGGTACTAAAATAAAGTACTAAATACTGTACTTCTTGCTTCTTTTCTAGATGATTGGAAGTACCCATCAATATCTGAATTATGTAGAGTTCTACATTAGAATTACAACCCCATACTTAATGCAATGTAAAACAACAAAGAATACAAAAAATGTAAAATTAATGTTTTTAGTGGTAAATAAGAGTGTTCTAAATCAACTGGATCCTTTCAATTTCCTATGGAAGAAGACAGTCCAGTTCAAATTAGGAAAATAATAATCTGGTCCAAAAATGGTCATGAAACCTTATCAACAGAGTGCAAGAATCACTTAACTATCCAGTTGCTTATATTTTAATATAATTCTTAAATATGATCAATAATACTTTTATGTTTATTTTGCTAGTTAAGTAATCTAGGAGAATTTTAGTTTACTATTTATTTCTTAGTCTCTTAATGCTAGTCTCTTTTGTTCATAGTCACTTTATCTTGTCTTAATAAATTGAAAACTATGTGTTTACAACAAGAATCATGTTTTATTTTATTTCATTATGGGGTCAAGGGGTATTTATAGAATATTTATTTCTTCTTGTGTCACTGTATGTAGTTTATATGTGTCGAGGAATTCATCCATTTCATCTATGTTATCTAATTTGTTAGCATATAGTTGTTCATAGTATGCTCTTATGCTCATGCTTATTTCTGTGACATTGATTGTATTGCCCCGTTTCACTTCTTTTTAATTATTTTTTTATTTTTAAAAAAGCTTTAGATTACATAAATGTTAACTAAAATTTTAGAGGATTTCTGTATGCCCAATCCCCTCCCCTTCCCACATTTTCCCACATTAACAACATCTTTCTTTAGCGTGATACATCAGCTACAATTGATGAGAACATATTGAAGCATTGCTACTAACTCTAGACTATAGATTACATTATAGTTTATACTTTGTCCCTCAAAAGTTCATAGGTTATGACAAAATGTATAATGGCCTGTATCTGTCATTGCAATGTCATGCAGGACAATTCCAATGTCCCAAAAATGCCCTCGTATTACATCTATTCTCCCCTCAGTACCTCTGGTGGCGAGTGCCTCCATATCAGTGGTAAAAGTTCTTCCATTGTTAGAAAAATAATGCCTATAATAAAATAATAATGTCTAAATTAGTCCATTGTTCATTCTCCAATCTTGAGGATTTGGGGATGGTGATGCCCACTCTGTTTCTAACTGAAAGGGAGCTTAGAGGTCATGGGACAGATGAATTGAGCTATCTTGTTTAGAGTTGCAGACACTCTCTGTTCCTTGTTCCTTGGGATAGGTGTTGTCCATCATCATCTTCTTGTTAGTTGTCCTGATTGAGTCCAATAAACTGGAGAGTAGGTGTTGCAGTTCTGATGACATTCAGGGCTCAACAGGCACAAGAACAGACCAAAGATTTAAGTCTCTGGTACATATGTTTAATAAGTATAGTGCTAATTATAGGTTCAAATAAAAGGGACAGTAGAGACATAAGGAGGGAAACTATCAATGAAATAATTAAAATTTTTGACCCTGTGTCTTTCATCACTATAAGATCTGTTGTTCTGTATGTATAGTGACAATTTCATTCATATATTCCTCCAATGTCTTATTTTTTTCATTTTACCTTTAATGAAGCTTTAAGTTACAGAAAAGTAACATGGAAAGTATAGGGGATTCTCATTTACCCAACACCCTCCCTTTTTCCCACTCTCCCTTATTAGTAACATTTTACATGCAAATGGCATATTTGTTACAATTTGTGTATAAATATTGAAGCATTGCTATTAATCATGGTCATTTTTTTACATTATACTTTACATTTTGCACCATACAGTTTTCTAGGTCTTGATGAAAATTAAACTGGCCTGTATCTGTTATTGCAAGATCATGCAGATCAATTCTAATGCCTTAAAAGTGCCCTATGCTCCATCTATTCTATTCTTCCCTTCCCCTCCTCGCAGAACCTATGGTAACCATGAAATTTCAATTTTTGAAGAAAAATATTCATAGTAACATGCAATAATATTGAGGGCTTGACATATTGGTCTGTTTTCTTTTATTAGGCACTGCTTATGTTCTCAAGGTATTCTTCTCCCTCTAATTGAGAACATAACAAGATTTCCTAGGATGGGAGTTAAATATTTTCTTGTTTATTATGTGTGTCTCCAACCACTGAGATAACACACTATGACCAGAAGAACACTTACATATTCCACACAGGCATGACTTAGGTGAACTCTGTCTTGCATATTCCCCCACAACCAACACCCAACACCAGTAACCCTCCCCTGCTATATTTGCCAAAAGATCACTCCCAACATTATAGTTTTAATCACAGACCTGCACATCCCCAGAATTCTCCTGCTCTTTCTTCCACCCTTTCCCCAGTTCCATAGATAGTCCAACCCAACACCCCCACCCAATTTCCCCTCACAGACCAACACCATAGAATCCTTCTCACATCACTGCACTACACTCGTGCCCATCTACTGACCAACCACACCCTTCCATCTTATCAAACATATTGCCTATATGGGCATCACCTCACCACCCTCTACTCTCTTTTTGTCTCCTAGCTTCCTGACTCTTTCTCTGTGAGTCTGCTCAATTTGCTTAAAGCCTATCAGTGAGGTTATGTAATATTTGTCCTTCAGTGACTGGCATACTTCACACAACATAAGACCTTCAAGATACATCCATATTATCCTGTGTGTTAATACTGAATTCTTTTTTACAACTGAGTAATATTCCATTGTATATATATACCACACATTGCTCATCCATTCATCTTGATAAACATTTGGGTTGCTTCCAACTTTTGACAATAGTGAATAATGCTGCTACGAACATTGGGGAGCATATATCTGTTCATTTCCCTGCTTTCAATTCTTCTGGGTATATACTGAGCTGTGGAATTGCTGGATCTTATGGCAGTTCTATAGTTAACTTGCTGAGGAACCACCAAACTCTACTACACAACGACTGCACCATTCTAGGTTCCCACCAGCAGTGGATCCATGTTCACTTTCCTAGAAATCCTCTCCAACACTTGTAGTTCTCTTTATTTAGTGACTGACAGTCAAATAGGTATAAGATATCTCATTATAGTTTTGATTTGAATCTCCTTAATAGATAGTGATGTGAACATACTTTCCTGTGCTTTTTACTCAATTGTATTTCTTCTTTGGAGAAGTGTCTATGCCCATTATTTAAATGGGTTGTTAGTCTTTTTATTTTTGAGATGTAGGATTTCTTTATATATGCTGGATATTAAGCCCATATTGTATAGATAGTTAACAAATATTTTCTACCATTGAGTAGGCTGCCTTTTCACTTTCTTGACAACTCCTTTGAAGCACAAAAGTTTTTAAATTTAAGGAGGTACCATTTATCTATTTTTTCTATCCTTGCTCATGTTTTGGATGTAAAGTTTATGAAATATTTCCTAATACAGATCTCATAAAGACTTCCCTACATTAGCTTTATGATCTTTCCTCTTATATTTAGACCTTTGATCCATCTTGAGTTAATTTTTGTATAGGGTATGAGATGGTGATCCTCACTCATTCTTTTGCCTATAGATATCAACTCTCCAAACAGCATTTCTTGAAGAGGCCATTCTGTAACAGTTGAGTGGGCTTGATTGCTTATTGCATATCAGTTGATCTTATATACAAGGATCTATATCAGAACTCTCAATTCAGTTCCATTGGTCAGTATGTCTATCCTTGTGCCAATACCATGCAATTTTCATCACTATTACTTGGTAATATGTTTTAAAGACTGGCAGTGAGATTCCTCCATTTATATTTTTTTATTCAATATGTCTTCGGCTATTTGGGGACCCCTGTCCTTCCAAATAAATTTGATTATTGTCTTTTCCAATTCAATGACAAAGGTTGTAATTTTTATTGGGATTGCATTAAATATGTAAATCAATTTGGTAAGACACACATCTTATTGATGTTTAGTCTTCCAATTTATGAACATGGACTATTCTTCCATTTATTTAGGTCTTCTTTGATTTTCTTTAACAATGTTGTATAGTTTTCTGTGTAAAAGTCCTTTACATCTATAGCAAGTTTATTCCTAGGTATGTGATTCTTTTAATTGCTATTGTAAATGGAATTTTTTCTTGATTTCCTCCTCAGATTGCTCATTATTGGTGTACAGAAATGCTACTGATTTTTCTGTGTTTTCCTTATATCCTGCCTTTTTACTGAAGTTGCATATCAGCTCCAAAAACTTTGATGTTCGTTTTTCAGGTCTTTCTATGTATAGGAAAATGTCATCTGCAAATAGTGAAATTTTTATTTCTTCCTTTCCAATTTTGATGCCTTTTATATTTTTTTCTTTCCAAAGTGCCCAGTCAAGTACTTCTAACACAATATTAGAATAGTGGTGACAGTGAGCATCCTTGTCTTGTTCCAGATCTTAGAGGGAAACTCTTTAGCATTTCACCATTTTATATGATGTTAACTTTGGGCTTTTCATATATACCTTTTATCATGTTGAGGAAGTTTCCTTCTATGCCTATCTTTTGAAGCGTATTTATACAGAAAGAGTGCAGTATTTTGTCAAATGCTTTTTCTGCATTAATAGAGAGGATCATGTGACTTTTTTCTTTCAGTCTGTTAATATGGTGTATTACGTTGCTTGATTTTCTTATATTGAACTATCCTTACATACCAGGGATAAAATCCACCTGGTCATGGTGTATAATTCACTTGTGTGTTGTTGAATATTATTAGCAAGTATTTTGTTGAGGATTTTAGCACCTAGGTTCTTTAGAGAGATCTGTCTGTTGTTTCACTTTCTTGTGGCATCTTTATGGGGATTTAGTATTAGGGTGATGTTGGCATCATAGAATGATTTAGGCAATGCTCCCTCCACTTCTATTTTTTGGAAGAATTAAGCAGAATTGGTGTTAGTTCTTTCTGGAATGATTGGTAGAATTCACATGTGAAGCCAGCTGTTCCTGAGCTCTTCTTAGTTGGAAGGTTTTTGAAAACTAATGCAATCTCATTACTTGTGATTGAAATGTTGAGTTCACCAATTTCTTCTTTCATCAATGTAGGCTGCTTGTGTATTTCTAGAAATTTGTCCATTTCATCTAAGTTATCCACCTTGTTGGCATACAATTTTTCAAAGTATCCTATATGTTACACTTTATTTCTGAGGAATCAGTGGTGATATTTAATTCCTCGTATCTTATTTTAGGTATTTGCATCTTCTCTTTTTTGTGTGTGTGCTGTTATTCTAGGTAAGGGTTTGCCAATTTTATTCTTCTTCTAAAAGAACCAGCTCTTGTTTTATTAAAATTTTTTAGTGTTTTCTTATTTTCAATTTCATTTAGCTCTGCTTTCATCTCTGTTATTTTCTTCTTTCTACTTCCTTTGGGATTAGTTTGTTGTTCTTTTTCTAGTTACTCCAGGTGTGCAGTTAGGTCTTTGATTTTAGCTCTTTCTCCTTTTTTAATATAGGCATTACATGGCTATAAATTTCCTTCTCAGCACTGTTTCTGCTGCATCCCATAGGTTTTTGATACACTGTGTTCTCGTTTTCATTTGTTTCAAGGTAGTTACTGATTTATTTTGCCATTTCCTCTTTGACCCACTGATTGTCTAACAGTGTGTAATTTCACCTCCATATATTTGTGCCTAATTTGGTCCTCTGCTGCTTATTAATTTCCAGCATCATTCCATTGTGGTGAGAGGAATTACTTTGCATAAATTCAATCTTTCTGAATTTGTCAAGAGTTGTTCTGTTGCATAGCATGTGGTCTCTCCCAGAGAATGATCTAGTGCACTCGAGAAGAAACTATATTCTGCTATATTTAGGTGTAATGTTCTGTATAGGTCTACTAGGTCTATATCCTGTAACATATTATTCAAGGTCTCTGTTTCTTTATTGACCCTCTGTCAAAATGTTCTGTCTAATGGTGAAAAGGGTTTATTAAGATCCCCCCACTTTCATTGTAGAGGCATCTATTTCTCCACTTAATTTTTCCAATGTTTTCCTCATGTATTTTGAGGTGCCTTAGTTAGGTGAATAATTGTTTATGTTTTTACTTTCTTCTTGATAGAGTAGGCCTTTTATTAATATATAGCATCCTTCTTTGTGTCTTACAATGGTTTTGCATTTATAGCCTATTTTGTCCAATATTAGTGTAGCTACTCCCACTCTTTTTTTGGTTATTGCTTGCATGTTTTCCAACCAATCACTTGCAGCCCCCTTACATCCCTGGTTATAAGGTGAGTTTCTTGTAGACAGCATATAGATGGGTCACATTTCCTTATACATTCCACCAATCTGTGTCTCTTGACTGGTGAGTTTTATCCATTAATATTCAAAGTTATTACTGTTAAGGCATTACCTACATTAGCCATGTGTTCTTTAAGTTTATAAATGTCATATATTATTTTTATTTCTTTTTATCTTTTCTAATTATTCTTACCAATAGTCTTCTTTCCTACACTCTCCTCCAATCCTCTCTCTCCTGTTGTTTTTTTTCCTTTTAACCTGCAGAAGTCCCATTAGTATTTCTAAAGGGCAAGTTTCTTGTTAACAATTTCTCTCTTACTTTCTGTTTATCTGTGAATATTTTGAGGGCTTCTTCATTTTTGAATGCTTTCTTTGCTGGATTTTTAATACTTGGGTGACAGTGTGACACACTAGGGTATGTCACCTTACAATGTCATACCAAACCTTTCTTCCCTCCATAGTTCCAGATGAGAAATCAGTGCTTAATCTTATTGAGCTTCCCTTGTATGTAGTAGATCTCTTTTCTCTTCTTTCTTTCAGTATTTTCTCTTTGTCCTGAGCATTGGATAATTTCTCAAGTGTATGTCTTGGGGTAGGCCTGTTAAGATTTATGCTGTTTGAGGTGTTCTGCAGTTCTTGGACATGTGTGTCCATGTCCCTCCAAAGAGTTGGGAAATTTTAGGCCTTTATTTCCTCCAACATTCCTTCTACCCCATTTTCTTTTTGTTCTCCCTCTGGGATGCCTATAATGCATATGTTTGTGTGTTTCATTTTGTCATTCAAATCCCTGAGTCCTTGTTGGATCTTTTTCTAACTTCTTATCTATTTCTTCTACTATCTGTCTGATTTCAGTTGTACTATCTTCAATGTCACTGATTCTTGAATTTGCCTGTTCAAATCTGCTGTTATTTGCTTCCAGAATATTTTTTATTTCTTTTATTGTGCCAATCATCACCATCAAATCCATTATCTTTTTATATGTGTTACAATTTCTTCAGTATGTTCCACTAATGTCTTAACTTCATTAAGTTGATACTTGATATTTGTTTTGATATCCTTCATTAGTCATTCCATGTTCTGAATCTCCTCCTGGTTTTTGGTTTGTTCATTAGACTGGAGAATGTCTTCCAGTTTCTTAGAATGCCTTGTGACATTTTATTGGTGTCTAGGCATCTGCTTTTATTGATGGACTTATTCAGTTAGCTTCTCTGTCTACTGGAGGGTTTTATTTTGTGTGTGTGTGTGTGTTTGTGTTTGTGAGTGGGGTAAAGCTCCTTTTTGACTCTTGGTTCCTCTTATTCCATATCCTTGTAGTTGTCTGTTCTCCTTTGAAGAAAATATTAGGACCAAAGAAAAGGAAAGAGAGAAGAAAAGAAAAAGAATAATACTAAAAATCATTTAAAAGGTATCAGATGTACCATACAAGAGCCAGGAAATAAGTAATTTGAGTAAAAAATTTAAAAAAATCATAAAAAATACAAAGGAAAAAAATAAAAAATATGGAATAGAAAAAATTGAAATGAAAAAAAATAGAAATAAATAGAATAAATTAAAAGGTCAGAAAGATTAGAAGAGAAGAAAAGAAAAGAAGAGAAAAGAAAAGAAACAGAAAAAGGTAAACATGAAAACCAAAGAAGGGGTGGAATGAGAGAAAAGCAACAGAAGATGGAAAAATTAAGGAAATAAAAGAAATAAAATAAGTAGAAAAATTAGTAAAAGAAAAGAGAAAACAAAGAAAGGGATAAGACAACAAACAGAAATCAACACAAACAAACAAACAAAAGAACCCAGGAAAAACAGGTTTCCTTCTTAGGCACTTAGGGACTTTTTCAGGATCTCAGGGCTCATCAATCAATCACCCTGCAGCTTGCCCTCCACAAGTAAGTTACTCATTTTTAATGAATAAAATAAAGAATTAAACAGTGATAAAATTTAAAAAAATAACAGATCAAAACAACCTGTCATAAGGTGCCTGATAACCTGGTGGATCCTCTCTGGATCCCTTCTCTTAGTTGGAACCAGAAATAGAACCAGGGACCTTGTATATACAAGGTAGGAGTTCCTACACTGAACTACATCCACTCTACAGGTTAAGTAAGCTTCTGAAAACTTCTCTGCCTCTTCCCACCCCATTCCCTCAGGAGAGCTGGGCTTCTAATAGTTTGCTCAGACCCGGGCTGGTTTAGTGCCTGTGTCCATCCCCTCACTGACCTAGTTCCTTCCTCTGTCTCCCAAAGCTGTTGGGTGTGATAAGCTGCCTGATCAGATCCCCCTTTCCTCTCCCTGAGGCTACTTTAGTGCTGGCTGTTGCCTTTTTTGTGATTCAAAGGGTGCTTAGCTGACCAAACTCACTGAAAAGAAACCACTCTTCACCCTCTTCCCCCCAGGGACCCTTTTTCCTCAGGGAATGATCTTTCCCACTCAGTTGACTCCAGTGAAATAGGGATTTTACTAAAGTTATTTGTCTTGAGGTTGTGGTGTATGTTCCATTCGCAGCCCCAGGGGAGAGTAACTCATGGTTTTCCTTTGGCCTCTTTGTCTCTCTGTCCCTCTCCCTCCTGGATGACGTGGAGCACTTTTCTTTTCTTTTCTGCAGATCCCCAAAGCAGCTCCCTCAGGTACCTTTTTGCCCTTTATTTTTGTTTTTTGTTTGTGTGTGTGTGTGAGATAATTGAGCTCAGCCTACCTACTTCAACTTCGCAGAAGTCCCTCCCTTCTTTCAATTCTAATTTGACTTCTTTGCTTTCTCTGTCTCTTTCTGTCTGTCTGTCTTTGTCTGTATCTGTCTAAAAGTTTGTCAATTGTATTGATCTTTTCAAAGAATCAACTTTTGGTTTGGTTGTCTCTCTCTCTCTCTCTCTCTCTCTCTCTCTCTCTCTCTCTCTCTCTCTCTCTCT